>MWVB01000019.1:259243-306412 GCA_003054985.1 Leucosporidium scottii
ACCCCGCAATGTTACGCTTTACAGAGCAGTACAGGTACATCCTGTATCTGTATCGGATGAAAGAGCTGAGAGATGGGGGAGAAGCGGGCAAAGTCATCGCCGAGCTGGCTTTTCATCGCATAATGAGCTACATGCAGTGTTACAGCTGATGTAGACAGCTAAATACATCAAAAGGATAGCCTTCGGGGAGATGTACATGTTAATAGAAATTTTCCAGCGAGAAAGTCGTCGCCGAATGGGAAGGAGTGAACTTCGAAGCGGATTGAACGCGCCTCGAGGGGTGCAAAATGGACGAGAACAAAGCCAAATTAACCACTCGGCTACTCCAGCTATCAATTGAGAGCCCTGGAGCCGTTGCAAATCCAGGTCGAGCTTTGTAGACCTCTCGCCGAGCGCCGAAGTAGCCACGGTCGACCCTCGGTTACAAACCAGACGAGTTTGAGCGACTGTGCTGTACTGTCAGTCATTGAGATAGGGGCTGTAATTTCCGCAGTAAATTACAGTACAGTCAGGATTGTACTTGTACCGTGTGGAGTCCAGGAGGTAAGCTTCGAGTCGTTTCGGCGCTGGAGACGAGGGTTCACGAGAAGGCAGTGCGTGACGAAGAAACCGGCGGTGTTGGTCATGAAGGCCTGGGAGAGTGCGACACTGTCCACCATGAGGATACACGTCAAATATGAGCAACGAACGGGTCAAGCAGGCCTTACATCGACCAACAAGTCACTGGGAGAAGAGAGAAATGGGTCAGCATGCGACGAGAGGACGTATCTGCAACCTCGTCATTCTGGTGAGAAGTATAAGCACTCACTGATGACTGGAAGCCAGCGCTCGGGTCCAAGGTACTTCACTGCGATCTGACTCGGCAGCTCGGCGAAGAGGAAACAGCAGTAGAAAATCGTTTGACCGTTGTTGTAGGTGTTCGTGTCGACTCCCAGATCGGCGAGCATGCCATCAGCGAGGGCGTAAGAGATATTGCCTCGGTCGAGCTGAAGGCAGAACTGTGGAGGGAGGGAACGAAATCGTCAGCCGGCCTCACGAATGGGAGTCAGTCGCTCTGAGCACTCACAAAGGCGAGGCACATCCATGACATTACTCGGATATCACTACCGTCAATTTCAGTGAGTTTTGAGGTTGATGTGAAGGAGAGACGGTCCGAGATGGTGTAAGGAAGAGAAGCGAAAGTTGGTCAGCGCCGAGACAGCGGGAGAAGGGAGAGTCGGAGAGGTCACATTTTGCGCTTGACCTGTTTCTCCTCCTCCTCCGTCCATGTCGCCGCGGGATCGTAACGGTGGCGCCCTTCATACTTGGCATCAAGCGGTTGAGCGACGAGCCATTCCTCGGAGCGGCGCGAGTGTTTTCGCTCGAGATCGAGGTCGGGCGATTCTTGCGGTGGTCGAGACGAAGGAAGAGGGTTCAAAGAGGTCATGCTACCGGTTCGGGGGGTGAGAGAGGCAGCGGAAGGAGAACGAGGAAGGATGAAGAGACGGTTCGGCTTCTGAGAAACCGTGCAGTGTAGCAGAATGAGCTGCAACTGCAATCGAATGGCGCCTTGCAGGTCGCCCTGGGAGTCCGAAGCTGCGCCGTCAAAGACCAGCGGGCGGACAAAAGGCATCCGAAAGATCTATCGAGCGATAAGGGAGAAGGAGAGAGCGGGGCAGAAATCCGACTTCGCGCCGCGCGCTCAAGTCTCCAGCTTCGTCTCTCGCTCCTGCTTTCGCTATCCTTAAGTACTACAGCAATGCAGTACAGTATACAGCTCCTCCACGGCCTTGCCACGCACCCGCGCATCTGCCTGATCGCCTTTAGCGGTTTCTCGGCCTGAGCACACCTTCGATCTCGCTTCGCAAAGAGGCTGAGCGAGCACGCCTCCACCGGGGACGTCGACCGGCTACTACGACCGCGTGCTTGCTATTTCTATCATCTTCTGCACCTCTTCTGCATCCAGCAACGATCCAGCAACCATGCCCATTTCTCTGAAGCCTCTCACCATCACCGAGCCCGCCGAGGAGGAGTACGTCGATGTGAGCGCTTTCCCCACGCCCTCAAGGCAACGGAGACTTACATCCACATCTCAGAATGGTCCTGAATACCCTCAATACCTCTCAACTTGGAGCATGGAGACGTACCCTCCCCTCGAGCCGCGTCTGGTCCCCGAAACTGAAGAACCCGGTCTTCGTGCCAACCCTGCCTTCCCCAACCTCTTCTCGCAAGAAAACACCTTTGAGATTAAGAAGCTGACGCCGAGCAAGTGTTCATCCCCGCCTTACGGCGTCACGGGAGAAGCCACTATGCCCAAGCCTCTTGACTGATCCGTCTTTGCTCGGCACAGAAATCGGTTCGAGTGTTGAGGGCGTGCAAATCTCTGCCCTCTCACCGGCTGGATTAGATGAGCTTGCTCTTTACGTCGCTCAGCGAGGCGTGGTCGCTTTGTACGTCCCTTTTTACCTTCACCGAGCTCTCGCCGACGAGGCTGAAGCTGACCTTGCCCTACGCAACTGTCACATCTCCTAATGTCCCCTTTCACAGCCGTAACCAAGATCTCAAGGACGCTGGACTGGAGAAGCTGATGCAGGTCACCAACCACTTCGGGCCAGCTCACGTTCACCCTACCACTGCGCATCCCGCCATCTCTCCTCACCTCCACGTCGTGTACCAGGACCAACAGCTGGGCCGAAAGTTCCTCGAAGAAGTCCCCGACCGAAACTCGAGCATTAGCTGGCATTCAGACGTGACCTACGAGGTGAACCCTCCTTCAACGACCTTCCTCATCGGCCTCGCCATCCCTCCTACTGGAGGCGATACTCTCTACTCCTCCTCAACTGAAGCATACAGGCGCCTCTCCCCTTCTTTCCGCGAGCGCCTGCACGGCCTTCGCGCCATCCACTCGTCCTTCGAGCAGGACGCCGAGTCTCGCTCTCGTGGAGGTCCTTCTCGTCGCCCTCCCATCCAGACTGAGCAGCCGGTGGTCAGGCGCCATCCTGTGACCAAGGAGCCCATGCTCTTCGTCAACGAGGGCTTCACTCGTGCGATTGTCGGATGGAAGAAGGAGGAGGTGAGTAGGGGTTCGAGCCTGCCGCCGAGCTTCGGCCCTAACTTTTCCCGCTCTTCCCTCCCGACAGAGCGACTACCTCCTCAAGTTCCTCTTTGACCACATCGCTCGCGGTCAAGACTTTCAATGCCGGGTCAGATGGGAGGCCGGCACCATCATTGTGTGGGATAACCGCAGGTGAGCTCGCCGGTCCTCGTTCGCCGAAGCTCAAGAACTGCGTCTCGCCGTCTTCGCTCAAACATCATCGCTGACCTCGATCCGCTTGCACAGTGTGGTTCATTCCGCCGTGTTCGACTACGACGAGGCTCACCGTCGTCACGCCATCAGGTAAGCCTTCTCAAACTCACAACGCCTAAGCTCGGCGCTCATCTTGTCCTCCTCGTTTCGCAGGCTCACCCCTCAAGGCGAGATTCCCATTCCCGTCTAATCTTTGGAAGCTCAAGCCACCTGTTGTACAAAGTCATCACTTCTCGTTCAAGAGCGACTGGCTCCGCATGCCAGAGCGAATAAGATCGACCCGAGCTCTCCGAAGTTGCAGTCTATCAAGTATCTAGGCATAGATGGCAAGTCGAGGGTGAATGGCGACAGGATCCGCCAGCCTGCGGTTCTCATTGAGCGCCGAGATGACCTCGATGTCCTCCTTGTCCATTTTAAAGAACGAGTCGAGATTCTCCTTTGCGCGAGCAGGATTGCCCGACTTGGGAATGACGGCAATACCACGCTGAGTAGCCCAGCGGAGGAGGACCTGAGCGGTCGTCTTGCTGTACTTCTCGGCAATGGAGGCGATGGTCGCGTGCTCGAGGAGTGAAGGGGTGGCGAGGGCGAGCTCGTGGTTCAGCTCGAGCCAGCTGGCGGGGCCGAACGAAGAGTCTGTGGTCGGAGAAGCGCTCAGTACTTCGGAGAAAAGAGAGAGGGAGGACCTCAGCACGCGAAGAGAGAAGCACACAGGCAGTGACAGCAACGCCGAGGGTCCTGGCGAGCTCGACGAGGTGGGGCTGGGTGAAATAAGGGTGGTGCTCGATCTGGAGGACAGCGGGCTTGATCGTGGCGTAGCGATGAAGGTCGATGAGGAGTCCTCCCGAGAAGTTGGAGACTCCAATCGCTTTGGCGAGACCGGCCGAGTAGACGTCCTCCATCCCCTTCCAGGTCAGGTGAAGGGGGTCATTCGAAGGCGTCACGACTCCGTGACCGTCGTCCCATTCGGGCGGGTCTGAAGCGCGAGATCAAGGTCGGCGAACAGAGCACAAGTCGAGAGCCGAAGCGAGGACTCACAGCGAACGGCGGGATCGACGTCTACAGGCGGGAAGAGGGGTCAATCGGGCTCGGTTGAGGAAAAGATGAAATAAAACATACACTTGAGCGAGATGGGAAAGTGAATGAGGTACAGATCGAAGTAGTCGACGCCCCAGTCTGCGAGCGACCTCTTCGCGGCGGGCACAACGTGCTCGTAGGCGTGGAAGGTGTTCTTGTGAGGGCGAGAATGATGAGCACGACAATCGGAAGCTCGTCAGAGGGTCAAGGACTCACCCAGAGCTTGCTGGTGATGAAGACGTCCTCGCGCTTGACGATGCCCTCCTCAATAGCCCGCTTCAAGCCCTTCCCAGCCTCTATCTCATTACCATAATCGGCGCCTCCGTCCAGCAGCCTGTACCCTGCCTTGAGAGCGTTGTACACCACCTCAGCCGTGTTCTCGGTGACCTTCCACAAACCGAAGCCGACGAGGGGAGCTTGGGCGCCAGTGGAGAGGGTGTAGGTGGATGCAGGTGCCATGTCGGACTACAGATTTATGTACGAGCGGTGCAGAGCCAACCCGCTTCAGCTCGAGCTCGAGCTGTTCTGTTCTGCTTGCGTTAGCCTCCGCTTGCATTCGCCATCGCCTTGCTGGTCGATCGCTCGACTGGACGGGCGGCCGCCTTGCAAGGCGCACGATGCAGCCAGGTCGAAGCTTTGCACGGTCGCCGAAGAGCCGAAAGACGGGAGCGAGAACAGCGAGCGAAAGGGCGAAAGAAGAGCTGCCAGCTGGGAGAGGCTTCGCGGGGGAAGGGTGACCAGCGAGCTCCACATGGACCTCTGAGAACGGCATCGGGGTGTCTGTACCCGGAAGCGGAGCCTCTGCTGCTTGCTCACTCTTCAAGAGCCCTCGCAGGGGCTCGACCGAACCGCCGAGCCGAAGTCGAGCCTCGACATTGCCGTCAAGGAGCAGTGCAGAACAACGACAGACGGAGCGAATACCATCGACAAGTCGTTCACCAGAAGGCTGCTGCACCGAGCCCTAGCCTGCGACCGACGAACAGCTGCTCCCTCCACAGCTTCGCCGACTCCCCACATCGCATCTCTCCACACGACGAAGCGATACGCAACAAAGGGTCATCGCGTTACGCATCGGAGAGGGCCGTGGTTTGATACCCATCCCCGTCAGCGATCCCGCCCCATCAAGCGCTCCCATCCCAGCGCTCTCCGCCCTCAATATCCTCCACACGCGTTCATCCGAGAAGCCATTTATGCGGACTTCTTGGCCTTGGCGGCGGCGACCTAGATAAAGCGAACGAGCATAGGTCAGCTCTCCTGCTCGGTCGACGCGATCCCTCCCCTCCCCGTCTGCGCGCCTTGCGCCGAACCGCCGCCGAAATGCAAGTGGAACTGGGACGCACGTTCACCAGGCGCCTGCGCTGCTTCTTGAGGAGCATGATCTCGAACCTGTCAAAGTCGGTGGTGTTCCTCCTGGCCTGCTGGGCAGCACGCTTCTTGGCCCACGAGGAAGCCTCCCACTTGGCGGAGACGTCGGAAGCCTCCCAGACCTTCTTGACGGTGGTGGTGCCGGCGGCGCGGGGGAGCTTCTTGAGGACGAAGGGGGTGAGGGTGAGGCGGCGGTAGGCGAACGACTGACGGGGAACGCCAGTGACGGGTCCCTCGATGAGAGCCTGGGGACGGGTTCAGCGGTTAATCATAAGTTCCCCCTGCTGGAAGGCATCCAAATTCGAGCAGCATTCCCCTCTCTGCAATACGTACGCGGTTGTGGTCGATGATCTCAACGATGGTCGCGAGCTTGCCCGACGAGGGACCGTCGTTGAGGAGAACAACGCGGCCGACCTCGACGTAGCGCTTGAAGGTGCTGACCGACGACGTAGGGGCGGACATACTGATGATGTGGATAAAGAGGATGGGAGGGAAGACGTAAGGTCAGCTCTGATGCCCTCCAGCTCCGCCTCGAATCGTCGCGCCCGCCGCCTGCCCGCTCCCGCCCAACGAGCCTGGGTTCCCCTGCCGATTGACTGCTGAAGCCTAGTCTCCCCCTCTTGAAACCAACAGCATTCCACTCTCCTACACGCCTGTAGCCCTCCCGTGCTCCCTCGTGCCCTCCTGCTGCCTCTGTGGCCGACCGCAGAGTTTTACTCGACAGCGCCCTCCCTGGCTCGTCGATTCATGTAGGAGTTGCGGGAGGGTGCAGAGGAGTGTCGTAGAATGTACTGGGGAGCGTTGCGAGTCGACTAAGAGCGTAGATGTACCTAAAGCGGCGGCTGAGGAGACAAAGCAAAGGCAAGAAAGAGGCGCTCAGCTGCCAAGTCCAGCCTCGAAACCTAAAGGAGGTGAGTCGCAGGTCGAGTCGGCCAACGGTGGCAAGTTTGCAGGTAACAGGTCTTTCGTGATTCCTCGGAACTGTTACACCTTCAAGGATGCTACACGCCTCGCTCACCGCCCTACAGAGCTCGACAAGCTTTCGCCGAAGGTGGACTTTACTCGCGGTTCTGAGCACGATGGGGGAGCTGTCGAGGATAGAAGAAGTACGATACTGCATATCAGACTACTTGACTACACGCCAGCGTATAACGAGGCTCGCCAATCCTTCACCAAGTCTCGGCGGCCCTCAACCTCGGCGCTCACTCTCCCTCCACGAAAAGCAAAAAGCAAGCCCTCATTCCACCCTCTCTCAGCCCAACGCCAACCTCCTCGCAATCTCCAACCCGATCCCATCCGCCCCGCTCGGCAGCTCATTCACGTCCATCTCCTCGACTTTCTTCAACCCCTCGCTCTTCTTGACCTCGCTCCAGTTCTTGACGGCGTATGAAAGGCAGGCTTCCTTGATCTCGTCGTAGCAGGAGGAGACGTCGCTGTAGAGCTCGTAGGCGACGTTTTGAGGGGTGAGTTGGGAGGCAAAGTTGGCGAGGGCGAGGGAGCGGAGGGTGGTGAGCTCGAACTGGTCGGCGGCGCGGTAGATGGATTTCGGCGAGACGGAAGGCGGTGTGTTGGGGGAGGACCACTGTTCTGCGATAGCGAGGGAGCGAAGCCCGGACGGAGAAATCTCGTTGATCGCTGAATCGCGGAAGGAGGAGACGAGGGGAGCAAAAGTGATCCGTTGGCTTTGAATCCAGACGAGAAGGGCAGCGTAGGTCGCATAGCGAATTCCGGCGACTTTGATGTGGTGCATGGGCTCGGCGGTTGAGAGGAGGTGCTGTGGCAAGCCGTCGGGAGCGTCCTCGTCCGAATCGTCAAATTCGAGCTCAAGATCGCGCTTGCGTTTCTTCTGCGACGATCTGCTGCTTCGAGAGGATCTGCGCATGTCGTTTCCCACTTCGGCTGTCATGGGAACACCCTCGCCGAAGTCGGAGGAAAGGAGAGCTTTGAAGTAGGGAGAAGCCGCCGCGAGGACTGTCGAATGGGCGAAGAGGTGACGGCCTGAAGAAGCGAAGGTGATACAGACATCATGAGGAGAGGTCAAGCTGGCGTAGGCTGCGAGGGAGAGAAGAGAGGCCTTGTCAGCTCCCGAGCTCAGCTCGGCGAAGGGTGCCAGTGTGCGCACCTGCTTCGGCCGGCGTGAGAGACTCGGGCTCGGAGACTTCTACTTCTACTACGACGTGCACAGGATCGTGGTCTGCCCTGTATACTCCAGTGTACAGTGAGGTCTTCGTGGCCTAATCCGACAGTTGAAGTCAAATGCCATTGCGTGAGACCCGGTACGTCGAGAAGAAGACGAGGCTCGGCCGTGGGCGGATGGATGTGTAGCGTGGTAGAGCGCACGTGTCGCATCGGATTAGAAGCGTACGGCGAAGCTGAGAGCGAGAGACGAGCAAGTGATGGCAGGAGAACAAGGACCGCTCGAGGGCTCGAGCTCGCTTTCCCTCCTACGCTTCACCTCGTCTTCTCGCTCTCGACTCGCCCGCTGAGCAAGAGATGGCACAATCGCCTGCAGCAGCTGGCACCTGGGCCAAGCACCTCGCTCCCGACGGCCGCCCTTACTGGACGAGGGGCTCAGAATCCGTCTGGGAGAAACCCCGCGAGCTCAAGACGGCGGCCGAGGTTGAAATGGAGGGTACAGATTGGAAAGAGTACGAGTCGGGTGGAAGGCCTTACTGGGTGTCCAAGAGCAGCGGTACAACCACTTGGGAGCGTCCTCAAGCGATTCAAGGTGAGCTCAGCGCGTTTAAGGGCTCGGCAAGTGCTGCAGAGACTCGCGTAAAGCTCTACAAAGCTTGAAGAGATTCCTGGAGACATACCACGCTACACGAACCGAACTGACACCCTCTCAACGCCCTGCAGAGATCCTTGACCGCTTCGCGCAAGTCCTCGACTTGCAGCTCCTTCTCCGAGAAGTTTAAGCTGACCACAACATCATACAGAGCCGCTGCCGCCCCTCCTGCTCCCGTCCGCGCCGCCCCTCCCCCCAACGCTCCCACTGGCCCCGCGTCCTTCGTCGCCGCTCAACAGCAATCCCCTCCTCCCGGCGCCTCCCCTTCTGCGCCTCTGAACGGCATGTCGGGCGCTCTCGTCGCTCCAGGAGGCTTCATTCCCGGCGGTCCAGGTCAGGGTATGCCCGTCCCGATGCGCCCTCAGCAGCAGCCCATGCTCGGTCCAGGAGGGATTCCCAACTTCCAGACGCAGCAGGAAGCCGAGCGAGCCTTCATGGGCATGCTCAAGACGATTGGAGTTAACGCTTCGTGGACGTGGGAGCAGGTCATGCGCGAGACGATCACGGATCCGATGTACAAGGCGTTGAAGACGTTGGCGGAGCGCAAGACGGCGTTTGAGAAGTATGTGGTGGAGAGTAAGAGGGAGGAGAAGGAGGAGAGGGAGAGGAGTTTGGAGGAGTGGAGGAAGGAGTGGTTCAAGGGGATGGAGAAGATTGGTGGGGGGTTGTCGATGGAGGGTGGGGTCAAGAGCTGGTGGAGCTGGGAGAGGGGCAGAAAGGAGATGGAGGCTAAGAACCCGGAGGTGTGGAACGGGCCGAGAAATGATGAGGAGAGGCAGACGCTGTTTACCGAGTTTATCGAGAACCTGAAGAAGAAGGAGGAGGTGAGTTTCAAGCTCGGCTTTCGGCTTTCGGCGCTCGCTTCGAGCCTGACCCTCGCTCTCTCACAGACCCGCAAGCGAGACCTCCGCACCAAAAACATGGCCAAGCTCACCAAGATCCTCCAATCCCTCTCGCTCGACCTCGCCGGCTCGGTTCGTTGGCACGAGGCGCAAGCGACCATCTACCGCACCGCCGAATGGCACCGCGACCCGGAGTTGCAGAAGATTGAGCCCATCGACGTGTTGGCCGTTTATGAAGAGGAGGTTCGGAAGGCGGAGAGCGAGGCGGCTCAAACGAGGGTACGCTCGGCCGAGGAGAAGAGGAGGAGGGCGAGGAAGGCCAGGGAGGACTTTGTCGTGCGTCTGGTCTCTATTTCTTCGCTCTCAACTTTTCGCTGACCTCCCTTTATACCCACAGTACCTCCTCGAAGACCTCAAAGCAGCCAACCACATCGTCGCGGGCACCACCTGGAAGTCGATCTACCCCCTCATCTCGGACGACCCTCGCTACCTCAACCTCCTCGGCATGCTCGGATCCTCCCCTCTCGACCTTTTCTGGGACGTCGTCGACGCTCTCGACTTTCAAGCCGAGGAGGACCAGCGCATCGTCGAGAGCGTGCTCGCTTCCAAGAAGTCGCCTGTGGTGGAGAAGACGACTTGGGAGGAGTTTGAGGAGCTCGTCAAGGGCGAGGAGAGGCTCACCAAGCTCGAGCCGGCTACGCTGAGGGCGGCGTTCGAGAAAGTCAGTCGTTGCTGTCGTTGTTCGAGCGCTCGACCGAGCTGACCCTTCTCTTCCCCCTCGCAGCTGCATGCTCGCGCTGTTCGTACGGCCAAAGACGACCGCAGGCGCGCCGAGAAGAAGCTACGACTGCAGATTGACGACCTGCGCTACGCTTTCAAGAAGCTCGACCCTCCGGTTGACCTCGAGGCGACTTACGAGGATGTGAGCTCGCTTTCGCCCGTCTCGCTCTGCCTCGAGCCTCATGTACTGACCCACTACTCTATTGCAGGTCCTGCCTCGGATTCAGGAGACCGAGGAATACAAGGTGCTCGAAGACGATGCTTCTCGCAGGACTGCGTTTGACAAGTTTATTCGGCGACAAAAGGTGCCTCTCGCGTTGCCGGCTGTGTCTTTCTCAACACCAAAGGGCTCGCTGACATTCTCCGAGCCGTACAGGAAAAGATCAAGGAGCGCGAGAAGGAGGATGCAGAACGCCGAGACGGCGATCGCAGCCGCTCCCACCGCGACGAGCACAAGTCGTCGTCGTCTCGGCGCCGAGGCTCTTCGGCTCATCGCGAGCGCGCTGGATCCGAGGAGACGGGTGGCAAGCGCGCTGCTAGTCATGAGGTTGGCGGTGACGATGAGAGGAGGAGCAAGATGGCGAGGATGGAGAAGCAGGAGGCTGGCGAGCCTTTCACCACCCAAGAGGTGGACATGATGGACGCCACTGCTGCTGCCGAGGTGCGTGCTGGTTGCTGTCTCTTGTTTGAAGCTTTCGTACTGACCCGCTTTTTTCTTGCAGCCTGATGAGCCAGAGGAAGGCGAAATCTGATGAATCCACACCCTTCGCAGGCCTCTCCGAGCCCAAGTTTCGGCGTCATCTCGTACAGACCCGAGAGGGCGAACTTTGATTACAGTACAATGGCGAAAAGGCTCGAAGTGCAATTCTGCACATCATCAGGCTCCCGGGTCCAAGCGCTAAGCTAGCTCAAGCGTCGAGAGAGTCGTCAGACCTACGTAATTGGTTTCGTCCCATTCGACTCTTCTTCTCCTCCCACACACAGCAGACCGCCACGCTTACAACCAGTGAGCAAGCAGCACACAGATCCCTACAGATCTATTTGGAGCTCATCCCGACCCATTCGCCTACAGCCCGCCCGCCCTCTTCGAAACCTCCAGCACCCGCTTCGCACCTTTCCAAAATGTCGACCACTCCTCCTTACCGCACTGAGAAGTCGGGAAGCATCAGCTCTATCGGATCCACCTCTTCCTCCGAGTCTGCACTGCTGGACAACTTTACCGGCGTGAGCAACGCTCTCGCCGACATTTCGGAGCAGGAGCATGCTAGTCTCGTCGGAGCGAATGGAGATGTGAAGGCGGCGAGGAGGCCTTCGATGGAGGATACAGAGGAGGCGATTAGGAAGTACAAGGGTGAGTCTTGGGTCTCTGGACGTCGTTGGGAGTGTAGGCGTGTAGGGAGGGAAAAGCTGACACTTCGGCGCTCGGCCGCTCCCTCTCGCAACAGCCAACCTGCTCAGCTACACCCGCAAATCGTTCGACGACTTCAAAACCACCATTGAGCAGCGTTCGAGGTCCAACTCGACGCCACTGTCGCCCAACCTCTCCCCCAGCAAGGCATAAGAAAGCCTCTCGGCGGTTCCCTCGTCGTCGACGTCACTTCCTTGCCTCGACTCAAACCCTCGCTTTGCATCATACCCTCCTCGTTCACCATACCGTTACCAACACCAACTCCTCCTCGCCTTTGCATGCCCCCTTCCCCCTCCGCCACTCCCTCCTCGGTCGTCTCGTCACTCTCGGCGGCCATGACGTCTCGGGTTCCGACAGGATCCTCCCGTTTTCCTTGCACATATAGTACATAGCCCCCGCTCTTTCGCAGCACCACCTACCTTCACTTGTACATACGATAGACCTTTGCAGTCCTCCCTGCCTTTGGCTACCCTTTCGCTTCGCAAACCTTCGCCGAACATACGTGCAATTGCAGCGCCGAAGGTCGAATGATGCAAGTCACTGACTGGGAGCGTACTTGAGAGCATCTGGTATTCTCAGAGAGCAGAGACAGTCGTGCAATGCGACCCCCGAGCCCTGCAAGCTGCTCCTCCGAGCCGAATCGCTGCTTGCCTCTCACTTCATCTCTCGACTTCGCTTCCTCGTCTCAGCGATGGCCGGTTCTACTTTGTTGAAACTACCTGTCGACCTACTTACCGACAACATCTTACCGCTGCTGCCAGCCTCAGCGTTGGCTAGCTTGGGCGCCACGAACCGCGACCTCCACGCCTTCCTCGACGGCGCTGAGTGCGAGATCCTCTGGAAGCGCAAGGCGGTCGACGAGTTCAACTTCCCTTCGACTGCCAGCGGACGTCGCACTGGATGGAAGAGCCTGTACAAGCGATTGAGGAAGCAGAGCGCCTTCGTCTGGGGTGAGCGAGCGTCAACAGCCCGATATCGAGCTAGAAATGAGCTGACAGTCCTCTCTTACAGGCGAGAACGGCAACGGCCGACTGGGAATCGCAGAAGGCGACAACTCGCTCCGCTCCCATATCATCCAGCGCGGATTGACGACCCCGACCCTGCTCGAGCTGCCGTCTGACGCTCCGCCCGTCTCGCTCGCTGCAGGAGGATGGTCGTTCCATGCGCTCACCAGCAGCGGCAAGCTCTGCTCGTGGGGCACTCTGGACGGAGGGACGTTCGTCATGGGCAACGCGCCGCTCTCGGATTCTGGCCGAACCCTCTCGCAACCGACGTTGAGCCCTTTGAACGAGCAATTTGGCGAGATTGTGCAGGTCGAGGCGGGGAGGAAGCATGTACTCTTGAGGAACGTACGAGGAGAGGTGTGGGAGTTGAGGAGCTTCGGACGAGCCGTCAGAGTTGAGGATGCCGAGCAGAGGTGGGGCGTCGGCGCTGCGAAAGGCCGAGAGGTCGTTGCTGTAGAGGCTGCTTGGGTGAGTTGCACCTCTTCACCATTTCCGAGCCCTGGACTCACTCTCCGTCGACTTTCAATCTCGCAGGAGCACTCCACCGTCCTCACCGTCGACGGGAACGCCTTCATCTGGTGGGAGCCGGGGCCAGAGGCCGTCACCACCGCCGCCGAAGCAGCAGGCGAGAGCACTCTTTCCCATCCTGCCACTCAAGGTGTCGCCTTTCCCCTCCGCATCGAGACCGTTCAGCTCCCCGCCATCCCCTCCCCCGAGCAGAACGAGAAGATCACCCTCCTCGCCTCGGGCGACAACTTCATCATCGCTCTCACCTCCTCCGCTCGCCTCTTCTTCTGCGACGTCTCTCCCGTCCCCAACCCCGCTCAACCCTTTGCACCTCACGGCAGCGAGGACGCCGACGACAGCCCAGTGCGAGGCCGAGCGAGCAGGAGCCGACTCGAGGCTGCCTTCCTCAACGGCACTCGAGGATGGAAGTTGATGAGCAGGTTCTGCGATATCGAGCAGATCAGGTCGCTCGACGCTTTCAAGGACTCGCCACCTCCTCCCTCGACTCGGATCACTCACATCTCGGCGCACTTTCAGTCGTTCTCCGTCTGTGAGTAGCTCTCGCTCCTCGGTCGGATCGAAAGCTGATCTCATCGATGTACAGACTCTGTCCCCGCCTCTTCGGATCCCAGCGCCTCCATCGTGTTGATGGGCAAGTCGGACTGGAGCGAGGAGTCGCAGCCCATCGTCATCCCCGAGCTGCAAGCTCGGGCCGTCATCAAGTGAGATCACGCCTGCATCGTGCCCTAGGTTGTTACACCTTCTAACTCTTTGCCAATCCACAGAGTAGCTCAAGGCGACTACCACAACCTCGCCCTCACCTCGGGCGGTAAGTCGAATCTCGGACTTGGCACTTTCTCTTCACTTTCGCTGACGGCTGCCTTGCATCGCTACAGGCCAGCTCCTCGCCTGGGGAGCCTACTCCTCCGGTGCCCTCGGTCTCGGCCACCCTCAGCTCCTCAACACTCCCCTCTCAGCACCCTGGCCTCCCCCTCCCACTCCTCGTCCAGCTCCCAACACCGCCCAACCACCTCGTGGCGACCCTCGGTTCCCCGGCTTCGCGCCCAATAGGGAGATCATCCGACCTGCCGCCCCCGACAAGGTCGAAACGCCGATGCTCGTTCGCTTTCCTGGTGAGAAGGTGACGAGTGCTGTCGCCGAGGAGGGGGAGAGGACGAAGGGCAAGTTCGTTTTCGCTATTACGGCAAGCGGCTGGCATAGCGGGGCTTTGGCGGTAGAGATCGCGGAGGATGGGGAGGGAGAGGAGGGCGGGAAGGAGGAGGAAGGACCGAGGATTCGATTGAGGCAGCCAGCGCCCGAGCAGGAGAGGCGAGGTGAGGAGGGAGGGGAGCCGGCCGAGGAGGATGGACCGACTACGGGCTTTGCTGGGATGATGAGGAGGGGGTTCCGAGTTGGGTTCGCCGGCCGAGGCCTGGGAAGGGGGATGAGGGGCGTCGGGAGGTAAGGAGGTAGGGAGCGTGTCTGATATTCGCTGTTGCAGTAGTGTAGTACTCCTTGTGTGCACCTCGTTATACGTGAACAGACTTCGCGGCTCTTGAGAAGCCGCTCTCGAGAGGCAAATCCCTGCAGAACGGAAATGCACGACAAAACGACTACCAAACCCTCCGCCTCTCCTCGCTCCAAGCCACCCTAGTTCGTAGGCTTGATAGGCTTGGCACGCTTTCCACCCTTCAGCGTACTGCGAATCCTCTTCTTCTCCTTTGCCGCCCTCTCGTGCCCCTTGCTAGCCCTGCCGAGAATGGCGTTGACGCCACCCTTCTTCTCCTGGTTGGCCATCTTGCGGTCGTACCTCTCGCTGAGGACCTTGTTCTTCTTCTTGAGCGCACGACGCTGCAACCGCTCGGGGTCAATCGCCTTGATGGCCTTGCGCTCCGTAGGGTCGAGTTTGGCGAGCGCCTCGGCGAGCTTGGCTTGGTGCTCGGCGGCGCTGGTGCTTGGTCGGCTGGTGGAGGCGGAAGCGGAGGAGGAGGAGGCGTGCTTCTTGAGCGAGGGGTCGCGGGGGGCTGCCACTTTGACGGGAGCGGCGTTCTTCTTCTCCTTGTTGGCGGCGGCGGCCTTGGCGCGAGCGGCGGCGATACCCGTCTTGCAGCGCTCGAGACGGACCTTGCGCTTGGAGACCTTGAGGTATTTGCCGGCGGGAAGGGCGAGGAGCTCGTCGACGCAGGCGTCGTCCTGGAGAAGAGAGGAGGATCAGCGAGAGTCCGGCGCGAGGCCCGAGAGCGACAACTCACCCTCAGCAGGATGTATCCGAAACCCTTGCCCAGTCCACTGCTAGCATCCCTGATGATCCTCACGCCCTCGACCCACCCCTTGACCCCCGCATCGCCCTTCTCCCTCACCAAAGCCGCCTCGACAGCAACTCGAACGTTCTCCTCCGACTCGGCGAAATCGAGACCTCCGATGAAGATGGTCCTCCTTGCCTCGACAGCGGGAACGGTGTAGGAAGGTCCCTGATCGGGAACGGTGATCTTGGCGTTGGGCTTCGCAGCCATCTGAGCGGCAGCGAGGAGGGCGGCGGTCGAGCGAGGGCGGACATGGTCGGCGCGGAGCATGTTGCCCTCAAAGGTGGAGCCGTTGGTGGTGTCGACGAGGATCTTGAGGATGTCGGCGTCGGCGAGAGCGGCGAAGGATTTGGGAAGTGCTTCGAGGACGAGGTAGGCGTTGCAAGCCTTCTTGCCCTCGTTGAGCTCTCCGCGAATGAAGGCGACTCGGCGCTTCTGACCGTCGGTGAGAGCTCCCTTCCTAGTGTCCGACGGTAGGGTCTTCTCGACCTCCTTCTCCTTTTGACGGAATCCTCCACGAACCCCACGCTCGTCGGTATCCTCGCCAGCGCGCCACTCCTTTGCGCGCTTGCGACCACGTCCGCCGGCCTCGACGGTGATTTGCTCGCCAGTCTCGGGGTCGGTGGTGGTAGCCTTGCGGCCGAAGACGGTGGAGGCGAAGGCGAGGGAACGGAAGCGAATCGAATCGCACTTGAGGGGAGGGCAGTCGGCGGGAAGGAGGTCGAGAACGGCGGGGGAGGAGAGGACGTGACGGATGAGGGCCTTCTTCATGGGCTGTAGAGTGAAAGACGTCAGTACTGGTCTCTCGAGCTGAACGTAGACCAACTCACGCGAGAGGTGGAGCACTCGACGGGTACATTACCGATGAAGATGGTTCGGGCGTCGCGCTCCTCGGGGGTTTCGGTCGAATGAGCCTTCTTCTTGGCCTTTTCGGCCTTCTTGACGTCCTTGGCCGTAGCGGGTACCTCCTTGTAGATGGCCTTGGGCAGCAGCGACTCGTGCATGAAGCGATCCATGTCCAAGAGCTCCTCCTCGCTTCCCGAATCTCCGCTCTCCTCGGCTTCCTCGTCCTGCTCCTTCTCCTCCTCATCACTATCCTCTTCGATATCATCCTCGGCCTTCCGCTTCTTGCCTCCAGCAGCGAGGGCCTTCAAGCGAGCAGCGACTAGCTTCGCAGCGTATGCTTCCTCCACACCATCGTCGTCCTCATCGTCCGAGGGAAGGCCGAGCGATTCGTCCGAATCAGCTTCCGAGAGCTCGGCATCGTTGTCGACGACGTCCTCATCATCCTCCATCTCCTCGTCCGAAGCCTCAGCTGCTGCCTCGACGACGACGGGACTCGGCTCCTTCTTGCTCTTGCTCTTCTTGTCCTTCTTGCTTTTCTTCTCCTTCTTGGGCTCCTGGAAAGCGGTAGAAGCTCCTTTCTGCAGAGGTGCATGCTAGTCAGCTGCTGTTCGACGGCTGGGACACAAAAGCGGCGAGTGAACGAACCGAGTTTGCGAAGATGGAATCGTCTAGCTGCAGCTCGGTAGAGGCGGCTTGGCCGAGGAGGAATCCCGAGAGTGAAGACTCTGCTGTAGCGCTCTTGCTCTTCTTTCCCATTACGAAGTCGAGAGATGTGAGACGAGGTGAAATGTGGATAGAAAACAAGAGACGCACAAGCCCACTTTAGTTGAGGTGTCAATTCCCCCTTTCACGTTCACTACAGGCTGCAGTAGTACTCGAACGGTTGGTAGCGAACTAGGAAGTCCTCTCGTAGCTCAGCAGGCCAGGTCGACCCGTTCTCGGCGATGCAGCTCGCACTTCGCAGGCGGTCCGTCGTCGGGGATGCGGGCAGCTGGCTTGAGCTGCTGGAAGGGCAGGAAGCAGCAGAAAGTTCCTGGGGTATGCTTCGATCCTTTCGCTAGCCCATGACGGTGCCCTTCCGGTGCTCCCTTTAACTTGCTCGGCGCTCTCCTCAAAGGCTCGGCGCAGATGGACAAAGCGAGAATTTCCAAGCACGTGCGAGAGTTCGTACATATTTCGTACATATCCTGAGAGAACTACCTCGAGCGAGAGGTATTGGCAAGAGCGTCTCCCGTCGACTCTGCGCAAGTTCAGAGTGAGCGATGAAGCTCGGCGCCGAGCAGGTGGGCTACGATCCCCGGAGAGAGACTCACCAGACGTCCATCGCATCCTCCAACGAAGCCAGCGCAGCGCTCTCATTAAAGTTTCTCTTCTCCAGCAGCTCGATATCAAACTCCGCGCACAGCAGGCTCAGCAACACGCGTTCGGCCTGCTCCAGCATCGAGTCCTCTTCGAGATTGCGACGCGAGATCCTGCCGCTGGCGGTGGTGGTGGCGCGAGGGATCTCGGAGGGGATGATGAGCGTCTTGAGTCCAACGAGGGAGGGAGGCCTCTCTTCCAAAGCGTGGTGATGGGCTTGAGACTGCAGAATCTGGTCGGGACGGGGCGAAGGCGAAGGTGCTGGAGAGGTGAAGGAAAATGAGGGAGGATGTACTCGCTATCAAAGTCAAGTACGATGCTTCGGAGGCTTCGGAAGGACTCCCAGAGGGTGGTGGGGATTCGGGTGAGCAAGCCACGCGAGCTGCTCGCCGAGACGGAGAGGGAGAGATGACGAAGCTGAGGCGCCACCTTGCTGAGGCGCTCCGTGAACGTCCGGGCTGCTTGTGCAGGGGCGTTCCAGCTTTCGACGTTCAAGACCAAGGCGAGGGTGTTGAGGCGAGGGAATGACTGCTGGGAGAGGATGCCGAGCAAGTCGAGCGTAGTGCAGGCGAGGTGCAGGCGTCGCAAGGAGGAGAAGTCGAGAGCTTGGAGCTGTGGCAGCATCTGCACGTCCTCCAAAGTCAGCTCGACGAGTTCTGTAGAAACGTATAGAGAGGTGAGGTCAGCGGCGAAGCTGATCTCAGCTCGGCGAAGTAGAACTCACGAGAAGCGACGTCTTCGAGCGCATCGAAGACGCTTAGCCCCGTCACATCCCCTTTGGGCGTGATCCACAGCACTCTAAGTCCCTCGCAGGTGTCCAGCAGGAAGGAAAGCCGCGAGGTCGACCAGCTTGTCGCCGTCTTGCCTTTCCCCTGCTCGGCGTCGACCCACAACGACCTCGTAGCCGTCCAAGCACCCGTCTCAGCTGCACTACGCGAACGAGCTTCCACAAAGTCGCCCGCGTCTCGGGCGGTGCGAACCCGGGCGTGCACGAGCAGCTCCTGCTGCGCGAGCATGCGCCACATGCGAGAGACTTGGCAGAGCTGCAGTAGGATGGCGCAGCGCTCCTTGTAGCCGGTGAAGGTAGGCGGTGGTAGAACGAGTCGAATGATCTTCTGCACGAGCTCGGTCGGGAGGGTTGGCGGATCGCGCTTGGTTCGGGAAGCAGCGAGCATGTCGTGGAGCTTCGACGTGGGTGCTGTAGCCGAGCTTTGGTCGTCCTATAGCTTCCTTAATGTCGAGCTGCACGAAAGTCGAAGCGAGGCGAGCGAGAAGCGGGAGGGAAAAGAGAGGGGAGGGAGAGCGCTGCTTGAGGGCCGTTCTTTGACGGCCAGGGTCAGGAAACAAATTGAAGGGGCGAGAAATGTAGCCGCACAGCCGCAGAGCGGCGCATCACGGACGACCTGTGCTCGAGGACTCTCCTCAGTGGCCGTGGCTCTCCCTGGTGTCCCAGCGTCGACCGAACCTCATCGCTTCTTCGCGCCGAAGCCTTCCTTCGAGCTCACTTGAGAAAGGCGGCTGGACGTCAGCTCCGGGGAGTAAAGTTAGAGGTACTTGCTGAGCAACGCCGCGTCTGCTGAAAGCCATCTATCTCAATGGCCCCAGGAATTCAAGTGACAGCTCGGTGCTCTCGCTCTCATCTTGCTCGCAGTCTCTCCTCATCCAAGCTCAAGCCACGGCTTCTGTATCACAGGCAAGTATCGCAATTGAAGCTTCAAGCTCGCACGAGCTACGAGCACTCCTCGTCAGCCGTCAGGCAGCCTTCACCTGCGAGCGCGAAGAAGGGTGAGCCGGTGAGCGACAGGCAGCTCCCCGACGCGAAGGAACGCTCACCAATCGTCGAGAGCATCTTCAAGAAAATCCATGTCGTTGAAAGGGATGAAACCCTTGCGCTCAATCAGCTCGATTCCTCGACTGTGGCAGAGCTCGGTCCGCGCGCACCGTAAAGCCTCCGAGTCTTGCTGAGAGTGCCACAAGTCCTCGTCCTCTTCCGACTCGGGTACGACCAGCTGCTCGAGCGTCTCGAGGAGCTTTGGTGATCCTTGAAGGGCTTCCAAGAGCGCAGACCAGCCGACGTGGTCGGGAGTGAAGTGCGGTCGGATTCGAAGGCGAAGTAAAGGGACCGAGAGGAGGGGAAGGATGGTGCTGAGCGGAGCATTGCAGTCAAGCGACAAGTTGCGCAACACTACGAAGCTTGACCACAGGGTGCGCGAAAGCCCGGGATACGAATTGTTGTAAAGGTAGGACAGCGTGAACGAAGTGAGCCGAGGGGTGTAGCGAAGGAGGGCCGCCTCGAGTTCACCATGGTCCAGGAGAGTGTTGTCGATCCGGTAAGACGAAGAGCTGACGAGTATGACGAGATCCGAGAGCTGTGGCAGATCCGCCGAGGCAAGAAGCGAAGCAATGTCGTCGTGGCTATCGAGGGAGGAGAGGGTCAGGCGACGAAGGTTCGTCATTGCGGGCAACGGTGATTCGGAAGGCGAAGGGAGGAAGTCTGTAAAGTCGAGCGTGAGATCCTCGATATCTTGACGAGGTAAAGTCAGCTGCAGTGGCCACGCTCCGGGGTTGGCGCAGGCGGCGCACCTTCGGCGAGAACGCGGAGCGACCCCAAGTCCAGCACCAGCACGGGCGCAGTGTCGGCGACAATCTGTAGCACGCTCACACCGGCCATGGCTCCCAAAAGATCGGCGATCTGCTCGACTTGAAGGCGCTCGGTGCGGTTGAACCCTCGAGTGCTGGTGAGCAAGCGCAGAGAGCGACTTCGGGAGCGCCCAGCGTCGACGGCGGCCTTCTGCTTGAGGAAAAGATCTGCCGCTTTGCTACCCCTCAACCCGACATGCCTCCAGAGCTCCTCCTGCGCGAGCGCCGCCCAGAGGTTGTTGACGCGACAGCAGGCGAGAAGGAGGTCGTAGCGCTCCCTGAACGTCTTGAAGGAGAGTTGAGGAAGAGCGAGTTGGATGATACGCTGTACGATCTCGGTTGGAAGCGAAGGAGGCTGGCGGGGAGCTTCTTTGGGCTGCGAGGGAGACGAGGAGCGAGCTTCGACTGACTTGTCCATGGTAGTAGCTTCGAGGTGAGCGCTGTAGGTTGTTGCGGAGCTGTAGTCGTCCTGTAGCTTCCTCACTGTCGAGCTTTACAAAAGTCGAAGCGAGAGACGAGTGAGAAGCGGGAGGCAGAGAGCGATTCCCCTCCAGCGCGCGGAGTTCTCAAAGGGAGTAGGCTGTGGTCAGGAAACAAATTCGAGTGCGCAAGAATGTAGCGCGTCAGGACGGGGAAGCAGATTGGGTGACTGCTCAAGCTGTCAACAAGTACCGCGAGCTACTCTCAGGGCTGGATCGACCCTCCAAAACCGAGCCGAGCCTGCTCCCTCCCTCGGTGATGGCTCTCTCGCTCTCGCTCTGTCCATCCCAATCGAACAGCCTCGCCGGTGATGTGGTGTCGATGCACAGTCTCCCTTCCCGATACATAGCTCCCTCTCTGCCCTTTCCCTCCCCAGCTCGCCAGCTCGACCTCAGAAGACCCTCCCGGCCCCTCTACATACGGGGCACGTATCCTCATCAAAGAGAAAGCCCATGACGAGCCCATCTCCACCGCATCGAGGGCAAAGCCTTCCTCCTGCAAAAAAAGGACATCCGAGTCAGCTCTCTCTCCCCCTCGTCCTCTCCCTCAACCCGACCGAACCTCAACTCACCCATCCTCGGATCCCCAGGTCTGAGCACCAGAGCTCCAGGCGGTGGGTGATACGACACCCGCACATTCTGCGGAGGACCATACATTGGCTGCTGGAGTGGTGGTCGAGGAGGTGGAGGAGGAGGAAGCCGAAGCGGTCGTTGATAATTGGGAGGGGGGTCTCGGGCGGTGAGGGCTAGGGCGCCGGTGAAGGGTTTGGCGTACTTGTCCCAGTCCTGCGTACGCGATGAAAGGGTAAGTGGAAAGCGAGGAGAAGGGGTAAGAGAGAGGAGAGGCGCACCTTGCGACAAGGATGACCTGGATCGTCGCCTGGTCTGCCTCCGCCGAAGGGTTTATAGCCCGTATTCGAGCATTTGTGACAACGATGTCCTGGAGGGTAGACGAGCAATCGACCGTTATTCAAGTAGGGTTGACCGTTGGTGGGTTGAGTTGTAGGATTGTAGCGCGGAGTGGGATTCGGGCCCGCCGAGGGTCTTGAAGGGAGCGGAGGGGGCGGACCAGGGGGCGGAGCGAAGGATGTAGGGTGTTGTGGCGGTGGTGAGTGAGGTGGAGGTTGATAGCCCCCTCCTCCTGCAGACTGAGGAGCCTGATACGGTGCACTCCAGCTGCTCCCTCCCGTGCTGTGCGGCGCTTGGAACGGCGGTTGCTGAGGCGTGGCGTACATGGGTTGCACGGCACCTTCGCTGAAACCGGTCTGTGCTGGAGTGAGGGAAGCGCCATTCCAGAAGGGGAAAGCTGGCGGCGGGAGGGTCGAGCTGGGCGGAGGAGGAGAGGACGGCGCGGCGTACTGCTGCGACTGTTGAGGTGGTGGAGCGTGCGGAGGGGGATGAAAGGGTCGTGAAGGACCGAGCTCCAGCGTCTGCTCTTGCTGTACCGAAGGATGAGCTTCGTAAGCTGGCTGTACAGCGGAAACGAAACGAGCGTGAGGTCAGCGAGCAGCAGCGACCGAACGGTGAGGTACAGACTACATACTGGTGGGTCTGCTTCGCCCTGTACATCGGTAGAATCCTGTCTAGCTGGCGTTGGCCGAGCGGGCAAAGCTGGCGGCGGAGCAGCAGACGACATGGCGGTGGGAGAAGCCAAGAAGCGCGACGAGCGACGCTGGCGACTCTTCTTCTCCGACTTGATCCTTCGCTTTTCTCGCGCTTCTCTGCTCTGCTACAGCTATGAGTCGAGCCGCCAAGACCTTCTTTACCGCCTCGGTCCTAGTCGGCATCATCTCCATCGGCGGCGTACACTTGATTCAGCAGCAAGAGCGCGAAGTGAGCTCCCTCTGTCGTCTTTCGTCTCTCCTTCACTGCAGTCAGCTCACTCGTACTGCCCTGCAGACCATGTTTGCTGGCGTACTGCGCGACGACGCCCGCATGGCTGCCAAGCGAGCGCAACGAGCGCGCGAAGCCGAGTTCGAGGAGCAAGCCAGGAAGCGGGCTTACCTCGAGTCGGTGCAGGAGATTTCAAACCCCGTCGCGCCTGCACCACCATTGAAAGGCGAGGTACCACAGTCGGCTGATGGGATGGACTTTGGGTGCAAGTCGTGCGAGAAGTGAAGTGAAGGAGCGGGACTTAGGAGGATCGCAGGTGAGTGGGCAGGTTCTGAGCGAGCAGGCGCGGTACGGTGGACATTGGAGGCTGACCGTGAGCTCTTCGTGCAGATCCAGGAGGCGTCAGGATACCTACAGATCACTCAGCGCCGTCAGAGGACGCAGACGAAGAGCTCGCCGTCGTCTTTCTCGGCGCAGGGGGAGCAGAGGAGCGTGGGAGCGTCGGATGTATGATCAGTCCGGATGTACTCTACCATGCGGAGGTGCGTCGTATCGCTGCAACCTCATCGAGCCCCCGCTGACCTTCGCACTTCGGTTCGCTTCTCCTTTCTCGGCGGCTGTTCCCAGCTTCCTTCGGAGCTTCGCTGTAATATTACCGCAACACCATTCGCATCAAAAAGCGGTCCGGAGGTCTGGAGAGACCATGCCGGCCTGCCACGCTCTACTCGAAGTGCTGCACTCGGCCGCGAAAGAGCGAAAGCCGAGCAGGCGGCTCCGCCCAAGGGCTGCCGCCTGCTTGAAGCAATCAGAAATCTGCTGTAATCTATAGCACAATCTGGAGGACTTCAGCACGACTCTGCTGGCAGACAACCCCTCATCCTGAGAAGCGGCTGTGCTGCGGGCAAAGGGCCTCCCCTCAATTTCTCCTTTGGCCTTTGCCCCTTCTCTTCTCGTCCTTCACCTCGCCTACACCCCGACTTGCACGATGGGAGAAGCACAAGCTACAGCGTTTGCTCGAGTACTCCGCCAACGGGCGCCCGATTCTGCAGGCTTGTACCGTCGACAGGACATCTTGTCGTCCGCCATTGACGCCCTCACGAGCGATCCCCTCGCCAGCACCACCACCGAAGGAGGAGGGCTCAACACGCCGAGGACGACGCCGGGCGCCGCCGATACAACTACAACTACACCCGCTGCTGACACTACTACCACTACTACACCAGAGTAAGGCCGCTTTCGTCGCTTGCTTCTTACCGCGCGCTCGTTAGCTTACCCTGCCCTCTCGCCTGCAGATCTTCGTCATCTACGACTCCCGCCGATACCACTACACCGGCCGAGTCGACAACTACGCCGGAACCAAGTAGTACTACAACTACAACCCCAGCGGAGAGCAGCAGCGCCCCCGAGAGCTCCGACCCAGCTTCAACCACGGACGCTCCTTCCTCGTCGTCGACGACTCCCGCTCCTGGTCCGTTCGCTGAGCTTGGGACGCTTTAGTGTCACTCAGCTGACCTTTCCTGCATCTTAACAGGCGTAACCGTCACTCAAATCATCACTCCTTCGACCGGTAAGCCTCCACCCTGATCGGCGTTGGCCCTTCCCCTCGTTTTTGGTCGCGCGAAACCCGAGGGTGTACACATGCCGAGCGGTCGAATTTGCTTTCGCTTGATCACTGACTCGGTTTTCTACGAAACAGTAATCACCATCGGCACTTCTACCATCACTTCGGCGCTCGAGCCTACGACCCTCACCTCGGCCTCCTCGCTCGCTTCCTCCAGCGCCGCTGCCTCCTCCGGCGGTACCTCCCTCTCTTCTGGCGCCCGTGCAGGAATCATTGCCGGTTCTACCATCGGAGGAGTCCTCGCCATCGCAGCGGTAGTCATGCTCTGCCTCGTCGCCAAACGCCGCAAGCGCCGCGCCGAGGACGATGCCATTCGTTGGCCCGAGATTGCTAGCTCGGCCGAGGACCGCGCGGCGTTGTACCCTGAGCAGGTGCATCAGACTGGAAGGGCGGGAATTGGAGGGGATGAGATGGAAGAGATTGGCGGTGGTGGAGGACATGGAGGAGCGGGCATGCTGGGCGCTGGAGCGGCGGGAGTGGGAGCTGCCGCCTACGCAGGGAACGGACGTTGGGCCTCTCAGTCGAGCGGAAGGCAGCCTACCCTCCCTGCCGTGCCTCCTTCCATCTACTCTTCCGAAGGCGACCATTCCTACCCCTACGGCGGAAACGCTTCCACTCCCTACACGCAATCCTCCGGCGGCTACACTGGCTACTCCAATCAAGGTTCGACTCAATCCCACGCTCCTCTCGCCCCCGGCCCCGCGTCCATCGAATACCAACGCGCCGCCGCCGCCGAGCGCAACACCCCTTCCCCTCCTCGATTCGGCGGAGGATCCTCGAACGGCCATGATGCTCCCGCTGGCAGTGGAGCTCTCCCGCTTCCTGGTACCGATGTCGGGCATGAGGAGATTGAGAGGCCCGCTTCGCCGACGGATATGCAGGTCGGAGGCGCTTATGGGCATGGATACGATGAGGGCGATGGAGGCAAGAGGTGGAGGTTGAGCGTCGTGAATGATGATCCCAGGGAGCATTAGGTGTGTATGCTTTCTCGCTCTCCTGTGTGGGATCATTTGCTGACGACGAGCTGTCGGTGCAGATTCGGCTTTGGGCTTCTCCGTCGTCTTCCTTCGCTCGCTCGTTCGCATCCCCCCTCGCTTTCGCAACGCCTCAGCAACTCGCACCGCCGACCGCTATCTCTTCCATACCCCTGTACCTTCTCTTTCCTCTTAATCGCCTTCACGAACACCCGCGACACCCCACCCTCGAGCGCCGGCCGCTTCCCCCTCGTTCGCACTTTTCACGACCAACTCGCGCAACTCCACGAATCACATTCTTTATGGACCTTCCCTCACAGACATTTGCAGTACCCCTCCTCCCACTCCCCCTCCCTTCACCCCAGCCCCCCTTCATTTCGACCAGTCGATATGTCACAACCACCGATTGACTATTCCTTGTACGCTTGGGCTCGAATCGAGCTCTTGAAACTTGAAGCACATATGCTAGCAGCTGAGCCAGGCTTGAGAGCGGCGAGAACAAAAGAGGGAGAGCACATCACCGAGGGAGGGAGTATAGGTTCGGCTCGGCTTTGGAGGGTCGTTCCAGCCCTGAGAGTAGCTCGCGATACTTTCTGAGAGCTTGAGCAGTCAACAGATCTGCTTTCCCATCCTGGTGTGCTACATTCTTGCGCACTCAAATTTATTTCCTGACCTCAGCCTACTCCCTTTGAGAACTCCGCGCCCTGGAGGGGAATCGCTCTCTCCCTCCCGCTTCTCACTCGTCTTTCGCTCCGACAACCGTACAGCTCGACAGTAGGAAGCTACAGGACGACTACAGCTCCGCAACAACCTACAGCGCTCACCTCGAAGCTCTACTACGATGGACAACTCAGTCGAAGCTCGCTCCTCATCTCCCTCCCAGCCCAATCAAGCTCCCCGCGAGCTCCCTTCGCTTCCAACCGAGATCTTACAGCGTATCATTCAACTCGCTCTTCCTCAACTCTCCTTCAAGACGTTCCGGGAGCGCTACAACATCCTCCTCGCCTGCTGTCGCGTCAACAAGCTCTGGGCGGCGCTCGCGCAGGAGGAGCTCTGGCGCCACGTTTTTCTGTACACGGCGGAGACGGTCGACCTGCTGATAGAGACGAGGGCCAGCATGCCCGCCAACCGACTACCGACCAGGTCCCTCCGGGTCTTCGAGCCCGCCGACGACGTCGACGAGCATCCCCCCACCTCTGCGCAAGCCGACGCTCTTTTACAAATTCTTCCCCGACTGAAGGCAGTGTACTTGAGTCACACCACCCAGGAGCTCCAAATCGGTATCAATCGCCTGCAGACCGTTCATGAGTGTGCGCCGAGCTTCGCGCTTCACTCCGATCGAGCGGACAATGCTGACCACCCCGTTTTTCATCAGACCTGGAAGAGCTCGTACTTGACTTTTACAAGCTTCTGCGCCCACTCTTTGCCGCCAGCCTACAGTTCGGCACCCTCCGCCGCCTCACCCTCGCCTTCCTCAAAGAAAGCCATGTCGCCTCGGCCCTGCGCTGGATGGATCTTCCGGCGCTGGAAACTCTCGCCCTTATCTTCGGAGAGCGCCGCGATGACGAGGATGAGTTTCATATTTATGACCTCGGGAACGCCCTTCTTCGCCATGCCTTCCGCCTGAAGACATTCATGTTCTCCTTCCACAACGATGACCACTTTGAGCTGCCTAGCGAGGTATGGGAAGCTCTCCAAGTGCTTCGTGTTCTCGTGCTGGACCATCATCATGATTTCCCGCGCACCCTTGCCCTTCTCCTTTCGCCTCTCCTTCGCCTTCGCATTCGCCCGCCTACGGCGAACCACCCACCCTGCCAATTCGGCCTCCTCGAGGACACACTCATAAACGCCCCGTCATGCTTGGCGACCCTGACGAGCATCAGCCTTCCCTCTGCCCTCGAGGTCAACCTAGCGCCGTATTTCAGCTCGGCGCTCGGTTCGAGCACAGAAACGCGAGGGAGGCTAGTGAAGATCTGCACCCAACGTGGGATCGAGGTATGCTCGACCGCTCCTTTCGTTAAAGACGACTTTCTCGATTACATTGAAGATGCGGCGGACGCTGGGTGAGCTCCCCTCTTCTCGGCGCTCACGACTCATCTCACTGACCTTCTCGCTTGAACAGACGAGAGTGGTGAGGCCAGATGGCGGCTCGAAGTAGACGGAAGCTGTGAGATACTCTGTGCTGTCCAATCTACGCTTTCCCTGCACTACCCGGCTGTAGAGGAGATGAAGCGAGCGCCGAGCATCGCTGCAGCGCCGAGAAAGCTCTGCCTCTCTCCCAAGGCCTGACCTCGAGCTCCAAGACGAGCGAGCTGCATCAAATTTATCTCATGCTCGTGGCTTGCTGCTGCTGCTCCTTCCTTGCTCTCATGTGCCCGAATGGAGAGCGAACGCTTCGCCGAGACGGGGCGAGACGCGAGCCCGCCTCAGAGGGACCTCACGAACCTTGATTACGCGCTCATCGGTCATAAGCTTCGGTGACCGATGCTGGAGAGACCCCGCTTAGGCCGACCTGCTCTGACACTTCTCGCCAAGTCGAAGCTCGAGCGCCTTCACCTTTTGCTTTCGACCAAATCTCGCTTCGCTTCAAACAGCGGCCCATCGCTCCCGTTAGCCGACTCTCACACCTCGCGGCTCGTAGGATCCGGCTCTGTACCATGGTCGCCACCGCTTGGACGCGTTCGCTCGCGCTGGCCCTCCTCCTTCTCGCGCCTTTGGGACTCGCTTTGGCCGATTCGAGCGCACCAGCGTACGCTGAGAGGAATACTCGTAGTACAGACTCGGGAGATGGCTTCACGTGAGTCCTTGTAGAGCCAGCACACGCCGCGAGCGAACGCACTGATCCCTTTCTCGCCTCTGCAGCATGATCATCGCTACACACAAGCGTGATGCGCTCCTCCCACCACTCATCGAGCACCTCACTACCACTCCACCACCCTCGCTTCGCCAAATTGTCTTCATTTGGCAGAATGTCGGCACCCCTCTGCCCGACTTCCTCAACGCGACGGCGCTGGAGCACTACTCTGAATCGGGCGTCGAGGTCAAGGTTCGCGTGAGCAGGAAGAACAGCATGAACGAGCGCTTCCGTCCTCTGGCGGACTGGCACGAGCACATCAAGACCCGAGCGGTCATGATCATGGACGACGACGTCGCGCTTCGGCGGGAGACGCTCGAGTGGGGCTATCAGCAGTGGAAGGAGTTCAACGATGCTGGGCATGGAGGGCCGACGAAGGGCAAGATTGTGGGATTCGCGGGGAGGGACGCCGAGCACTTGGGAGCGGGCAAGTGGAGCTACATCGTCCAGCCGAGGTCGACCTACTCGATGGTGTTGAGCAATGCGGCGTGGTTCAAGAGGGATTGGTTAGAGAAGTACTGGGAGGACTCGCAGGAGATGAAGGGTTTGAGGGACTATGTCGATAAGGGTGAGTCTCGGCGTTGCTTCTTCTGTTGCTCGCGCGCCGAACTAACCCGCTCCTCCTCTCCGACAGTTTTCAACTGCGACGACCTTCTCATCAATTACATCGTCTCCAACCTCACCCACACCTCCCCCCTCCTTCTCCAACCCAAAACGCCCCTCCGCACCGTCCCGACTAAAGGCCTCTGGAACCGCAACGACGAAGCCGACGACTCCTTCATGGGCGCCGCCGCCTCCAAGCCCTCTCCCTCTTCCTCCCCTTCCGAAGCTTCGACCGAGACGGACGACGCCGAGGACGACCCCATGAAGGCCGATCATTTCGGAACTCGCGAGCTCTGCCTCGCCCGCTACTTCACCCACTTCGCCCAACACTCTCCTACGCCCCGCTCACCGGGCAACTACCCTCTCGTCCGCTCCTCGACCTCAGTATCGCAGGACGTCGTCGACCGTGCTCGTTGGCTCTCACGGGGCGAGCAGTGGGAGGAGCCCGTCTGGCACGTTTCGGACGACTCGGGCGCGGAGGATAGGGAGAGATTGGAGAGGGAGGAGTTTGAGCAGATGATTGAGGGGATGTCGGATGATGAGGTCAGGGAGTTTATGGAGCAGTTGGAGGCTTTCGAGGCGGGCGAGGGGCAGGAGGAGGAGGATGAGGAGGATGAGGATCATCATTATGAAGAAGAGGGGCACCCTTGGCGCAAGGTTGATGAGTTGAGGTAGTCGTTATCCTTTTCGTAGCTTTGTTCGCATTCGATTTGCATCGCTTTGTTCGTCGTCTCTTCCAAGCTCGGTCGGCGCGGGTCGCGGATCGCCATGAGAGCTTGCTTGCTACTCGCAAGCCTACTGTCCCTCCCATGCACACCAGTCCACCTTTTTGCCCTCCTGCTTCCACAGCAGCTCCCATCCACCAACATCCACGCTCGTCGTGCCCGTCGCCGAGGCCGGCCTCGCTTCCTCCTCCTCGCCACGCCCTCGTCCTCGCTTGACTTTGCGGCCGTTGGGTTTCTTGCTCGTTCCTACTACGGGCGTTGAGGCGGCGGAGAGATGGGAGAGGGGCGAGTGAGGTGGTGGGGTGAGGGAAAGGGAGAGGAAGGATGCGCCAGAGGATGGTGGTTGAGCACTGCGAAGGAAGGGGCAGGGTGAGCAAGAGAAATAAGGGGAGGGGCAAGAGTACTCACGATCCCTTCTCCAACAGCTTGTCGAGTATCGGCGTCCACACCTTCGGATGAAAGAAGCCCGTCCAGCTCAAATGAGTGACCTCCCCCTCCTCGCACTCCTCCCTCGCCACGCCCCACTCCTCATCCACCTCATCATCTCCGTTCCTTCCCCAGCTCAGCTTCTCCTTCGCACCCACAGCAACGAGTCCCAGCCACTCCTTCAGCTCGCCGACCTGCTCTTGCCATTCCGGCGTCGGAGCGCCGTGAGCCCCAGAGCTCGTGCGCTGGCGTTTGGCGTGATGTGAGGCTGAAGTGTCTGAGGAGCAGAGATCGGAAAAGAAGGAGAGCTTGGGGATGCGGATGAAGGAGAGGCTTTGACGGTGCAGGGTGGGTTGGCAGAGCCGAGCGGAGAGAGGAGCGGGAAAGTCCATTGGCGTTGGCTTGCCTGTAGAGTGGAACGGTGAGTATGCGCAAGGAGCTCATCGAGTAAATAAAAGCTTACCATCACTGTTGACAAACGCCATCACCATATCAAAGGTCTTGCCTCCCTCGGCGCTATCCTTTGGCTTCGCAACCCCCGCCAGCTCCTCCCACAGGTTCGTGTCCCGGGGCCAGTTGCGCAGGAGCGTGCGTACACGCTCGTAGCCTGGCTTTCCAGTACGGAAGGCAGGGTCGATGAGCGAGATTTCGATGACTGCAGACGCGCGACAGGTCAGCGAGGAAGGGAGGAGCAAGTCCGAGAGGGCACGAACTGAAGCGCTGGCGGTGTGCTCCATAGGCTGAGGCTCGGCCGGGGAGACCGAGGACCTCGTAGGTATCCTTAGAGACGCTGAGGATGAGTCGGCCTGGTGTAGGAAACGGGTTAGCCGTCTGCGCGACCTCGAAAGGGAGACGTGCGAACCTCGTCCGTCGATGCAGACCACATCCTCGCCTTCTCCGTCCTCCAGGCTCAGCGCGATCAAGCTGCCTATATCAAGAGCGCGTCAGAGAGGTTCAGAGCTTCTGGAGTAGCCAGCAGAACCTACCTTGCCTGACAAACGCGTTGAGGAAAGCAGGCTGCAAGAGGTCGGCCAGATTCACCGCTGGCAAGTAGTAGAAAGCGCCAGCTTGAGCTACCATTTGCTCGAGCTCTACCGGTAGAGCGCTGCTCTGTCCTTTGAGGCAGGGAATCGTCGCATCGACCTGGTCGACGGCAGAAGAGGTTAGCGGAGCTCTGACGGCTCGTCGGTGTGGGCTGAGGACTCACCTGCCAGCCGAATGGGACCCTGTCTACCGCTTTGAAGAGCCTCGGCGCCGCCCTCGGCTTTCCCTGCTTCTCTTCTCGTGCTGCAGCGGGCGAAGGAGGCTGTTGATGCGTTTCTGGGTCGAGGGGAAGAGTGAAAGAGTCGGCTGAGAAGTGGAAAATAGTCCTAGGGATCGAGTGCCGGTACGAGGCCTTCTTGTGGTGAGCGTTCATCGGTCGAGAAGCGAGCAAGATGAGGCAGGAGAAGAAGGAGCGAAGCCAGCGCTTCGCAGGCTCTTGAGGGGGGTCGTGTAGTCGAAAGTGGAGAGGCAGGGAGCGAGACAGAGTTATCCGGTAGTACTATAATACTTCGCCTGCAACCTGCAGCTCGCCAGCCGCATCCGAGCGAACATTTCGACACCTTCGGCTCTCAATCGCCGAGCAGCGCCAGCGCTCTGCTACTCGTCCAAGAGACTCGGTTCTTTGCTGAATCGAGTTCAAAAGTAGCTTTAAGCCACTCTGATCCCTCGAGTAGCTTCACGACCAGCTCGGCCCCGAGTTGAGAGCAGGCAAGTCCGAGAAAAGGGGGGGCTCTCGCTCAACCGTTTCCGAGAAGAGCGACAAGGTGGTCAGAGAGCGTAGTAGAGAGCTAGTAACCTTGCAGCTCATTGCACCATTCTCGCCCGTACTTCAAAGACTCGATCGACCCTCCCCTCCTCGTCCAAGCTGCTCGCGCTGGCTTGCTCTCTCGCCTCGTCTCTTCGTCGCCGCCTCCGCGCCTTCCTCTACTCGGCTGCAGGAGCTGCCCGCCCGCCGCCAGCGCTCAGCCGCTCTTCTGGGCTCTAGTACACCGTTTCGAGCTCGCCAGTCGCCCTCCCCGCCAGCTCCTGCCTCCCCGCTCTCCAAGCAGGCCGTTCTCGCCGGCTCGTTGGCGCTTCTCGTCTCTCGGTAGCCTCGTGAGTAACTCTACAGCTCACGCCCACCCTAGCCTGCCCAGCTGGCTTCCTTCCTGTATCCGGAAGCCGTTGCTCGAACGCTGGACTGAGCTGAAAGGGAAGCGAGCTGACCGCCGATGTGAGGGCGTTTCTCGCAGATCTGCAGCCGCATCTAGCACACCAGAGTACATACCATCATTTGCATCTCCTGCACCAGCTCGCTATCCGCCTACAGCTCTCCTCGCGCCTCCCCTAGCGTCGGCCGCCCGCAGCTGGTTGATTGCACTCGAGAGATCAAGCCATGGCCCACCAGGTAAGCTCTTGCTCGGCTCTGTATGCTCTGTAATGGTCCGTACTAATCCACTGATCCCTCTGCAGCAACCGGGACCCTCCACGCCCGGCTCGTCGGGGCCAAGCTGGGGAGGAGACGGAACCTTGCACGCGTGAGTACTCTCCTCTTGCGCCGAGGTCAAGCGAAAGGCTAATCGCGTTGCTTCAATAGCTACTGCTATGACTACATGGTGGTGCGTACTGCTGTCGAGCTTGCTGGGGTCATGCACTCACTGATCTCCTCCCTTCCTGCCTCCCCCAGAAACGCGGCTGGACGGCGACGGCTTCAGCCTTCGCTGCCGACGCTGGCATTATTGAGTCGGAGTGGCAAGGTCCGCCTATCGAAGCGCCCCAGGGCTTGCTCTACGAGTGAGTTGGGACTCGCATGCAGCCAGCGCTAGCGTGCTTGGGCCAGGCTGAACCGACGCTGACCGCGGTCTACTCCTGCAGGTGGTGGGCCGTCTTCTGGGACGTCTTTGTCGCTCGGTCGCAAAAGACTGGGCAGCGCAACGTGCACGCCGACAGTTACGTCGAGGTGAGCTCCGCCCTACTTCCTTTCGCCGATCTCGCTTCGAGCGCTCACGACCTTCGCTTCTCGCAGGCCGTTCGCGCCAAGCGAGAACCGCTCGTCATCAACTTTGCTGGACCCAACGCACCAGCACCCATCACCATGCCCCGCTCCCTCTCCCACAACCCTCGTCCTCCTCCCGCCAACCACGCCGGACCCCGGCCAACCCACACCCATCCTGGCCAGCTGCACGTGCTGGAGCAGCAACAGCTACAGCAGCAGATGCAGCAGGGTCGCGCACCGATACCAGGTCAACGACCGCTCAACGGCCCCCCTCCTCCTCAGTATCATCTCCAACCTCCCCCTCCCCCACCTGGTCCCCCTTCGCAACACCTCCAAGGCCCTCCTCCGCACCCTCAACACCTCCAGCACCCCGGAGGACCTCCACCACCACCAGGAGGTCCACCCTACCCTCCCGGCGCCATCCCTCAACCTCTCATGCACCCTTACCAACCCTCCTCGGCGCAATCCTCCCCCCACCTCCAGCACGCTCAGCATCCTTACGCCAACGGACGACCGCAAGGAGGGCCAGGCGGTCCTCCCCCTCCTCCTCAGCAGATGCGGCAACAGGGAGGGATGCCGCAAGAGCTGTTACCAGGCAGCAATGGACACGGTCCAATGGCGCCGGCTTTTGCTCAGTCGATGGCAGCCGTCGGGCTCGCAGGGAGGGATCCAGAGTCGCTGAATGGGGATGAGCAGGTGAGTTGCGCTGTTTAAGTCGTCCTTTCGAGATTGAGAGCTGACACGTCTCTCACAGAACGCGGTCGCGGCGCAGATGCGACGAATCGGCGCTCTCCCTACGCTTCCTTCTTCGGGTCCGCCAGGTCCACCACACCTTCGAGGACAACCTCAGCGCGTCGTTTCTCAGCGTATGCATCCCGACCAGCAGCAACAGCTACAGCAACGTCAGCAGTACCCTGTTCGTCTCGCCCTCGCCCTTCTCGCTCCGAACGCCGAAAGCTGACTCTACACTACCTTCTAGCCGCAGGGCATGAACCCTCAACAGCAACAAGAGATGCAGGCACGTCAGCAGCAGCAGATGCTCCAGCAGCAAGCTCAACAGCGCGAGCGCGAGCACTTTGCTCAGCAGCAGCGCATGGGAGGTCCGCCTGGTCCTCCTGGTCCTCCTCATCAGCAAATGCAGTACAACCCTGGTCAAGTGTTAGTATCACCGCTCTTTCTCGTCTCGATCCTCGGTCGCTGATCGCCTCCCATCGTGTCGCAGAGGCTCGCCCGCTTCGCCGAACTATTCCAACGCCTCGCCCTACGCCACGCCTCTCGCCCAACACATGACCATCCCTCCTCCTCAAGGCCCACCACAGGGCTCTCCCCAATCCTTCCAGCCTCCTCTTCCCCCTCCCTCTCGCGGCACCAACGCCAAAGGCCGAGGTGGCGCCAAAATGTCGCCCGCTCCCAACCACAACACGATGGCTGCCAAGCGTGGTGGCGCAAATCTCGAGGATCCGAGTCCGCGATCGAGGAAACGAGTGAGAGGAGGGACCAAGGATGAGGAGATGATGGGCATGGGAGGAGGGCCGGAAACGCCGAATTTCGATGGGTCGGGGCCGTCGAGTCCTGGTGGAATGATGGGGATGCCGGGAGGGCCGTATCCTGTGAGTTGTAGCTCTCGGCTCCGATGCCCTCCGGCGATCGCTGACGCTCTCCTTCGTGAGCAGGGAGGTCCGCCATATCGCCCTTCGCCTTCGCCCTCGCAACAGCTCCAAGATCAGTCAACTCGCGGCGCTCTCGATGCCCTACAGATCAGCGCTACTCAAAACGCCCGGATGATCGCCCAACAGTCGCAGCAGCATCAACAGCACCTCGCCAACGAGCAGATGATGCGGCAGGCCAACGAGCAAATGTTCGGTCCTGGAGGCGGTGGGATGAGCGAGATGAATGGAGATATGGGTGGTGGCGGAGGGCCGACGAACGGTCATGGAGGAGGCGCCAATGGCAACATCTCGCGACCGAGCTCCTCAGCGGGCTACCTCGTTCCTCCTCCCAACAATGGCGCCGCCAACGGTCTCTCCCCTCTCGGCGGCTCGCCTGCCAACCCGAGCGGTCCAAATGCCGGCCCTTCCCCTCGCCCCAACTCCCCCGGCCTTCACATCTCCCTCCCACCTCCTTCTCTCGGCCTCTCCTCCGTCGACCTCACTCCCGGCGGCTCGAGACCCTTCGCCGGCGCTCCTCAGACCGCGCCACCTGCACCGATGCCCGCCGACTTACCTGGCGCCGACTCGCAAGGTATCCCCGTCGACGTACCCGTTGATCCCAGCTCCTTCAACTTCAACACGTCGGGAGACAACGATCTCTATGCTGATCTGTCGCTGGACTTTGCCTTTGACGATTTCCTCAACGTTGAAGAGTAAAGGGCTCGGTCGTCCAGCAGGCGACTCTCGCGAGGGAGGCCAAGGGCGAGGGCGAGGGAGGGAGGGGGTTGGTGTATGTTTCAAAGGGCGGCGAGGTCGAGTATGTCTATATGATCCGTGTGATGCTTAGCGGGAAAATTCAGCGGCGCGGAGGAATCGGTGCGGAAGAAGGGAGGCGGAGGGTGAGCTCGACGCCGGAGAGAGACGAAGAACGGGTCGTTCTGTTTTTGTATTCCATTCTCTCTTAGCATTGCCTTATACCACGACCCTCCCTCTGTACCTCATTTGAGCGATGCTGCAAGCTCAATTCCCATTCGCTTTCGCTCTCGCCCGAGAGAACGCTGCGAGCCCTCGAGGCTCGCTTCCTTCGTTGCCAGAGAGTCGCGAGGAGACAGACCAAAGGTGTAGCTTCCAAGATTGACATTTTGAGGAACAAAGTAAGACAACATCGACAAGGAGAAAGCACGAAAAGGAAAAGACCGTCTGACTACTTCTACCGACTCTACTGCTCGACTAACCCCAACTCTTTGCCCAGTCTATTCCTCCCTTCCCACTACTCATACTCTTCGCACTCTGCGCCCCCACGCTAAACTTCGACGCGCCCGAATTGGCCCTCGCAAGCCCACTCGACCTTGCGGTCGACTGTCCTCCCGTTTCCTCCCCGTCCAAGCTCGACTCTGAGCTCTCGCTTCGTAGTATCCCTGTTGTCCCGTTCGATCCGCCATGCTTCCCGCCCAGCAGCGAGCTGGTTGAAGACGACGTCGAGTGTTGAGCTGGGGGAGGTGGAGCCGAGCCGCCCGTGTCGTCTCCCCAGCGAACGGAGAGATTCTTGGAACTCGCCACCGACTGACCCGAAATGCTCGGTCGTCGAGGTTGGCGTGGTGGTCGTTCTGCGCCGTTTGTTGCAGTGGCGGGCGTCGGAGCGCGGAAGGAGAGCGAAGAGGGAGGTCGAGAGGGAGGTTGAGTGGGAGGTGCTGAGGAGGTAGAGTGGTGGCTTCGGAAGCCCCAGCCGTGGTGCTCTTTTCCCTTGCCCTTGCCGTTCCGGTCGGCGAGAGGGACCGCCGATGTCGACGCGGCTGAGCGCTTGCCTCGACCGACCTAGAAGACGAGGGCGTCGCCGGCGCCGAGATGAGCTTGGCTATTCTGGTTCGGGGAGGAGGAAGGGTCGGTGGGGAGGGTTGTCCATGAGCCTTGGCGGGAGGGTCGATTGAAAAGGGTCTCGATAAGGTCGGTCGCGTTGCGGTCGATGTCGCCCGAAGCGCCGCCGAGGAGGGTCGGGGAGGGAGAGCTCGAGTAGGTCGATCCCATGTTGGGCTGGAGAGGGTGTTTGATCAGCTGGCGATCGACCCAGAGAGGCTTCGGCGAAAGCTCACCCGCCAGCCCTTGGTTTTCCCTCCTGGTACAGAGCCAGACGTCGACGATGGTATCGACTGAGTGCTGAGAGAGCTGGACGAGTTTGTGCGAGACATGGAAGTGCTGCTGCTGTTGCGACCAGCTGCAATCGGCTGCTTGTTGCGAGACCCGACTTGCGAAGGGGGAGCGACAAGTCAGCGATGAGGAAAAGGATGGGGAAAGAGTGAGACTTACGAGAGGTTGTGGACCGATTGGCGATGGAGGACGACGAGCTTCCGAGTCCCGAGCCGGCAGACGAGGCGACTTGACCAGTCTTGAGAGGTGGCCTGCGGGGTCGAGAAGCGAGGTCAGCTCTGTCTCTGTCGGCGGCAGACGAGAGAGTAGCTCACGCGACAAAGTGGGCCTCTCCCGAGATGAACTCCATTTTGACCGTCACCTTGAGCGTGGCGTTGGTCTTGCACTCGCGGAGGAGATACCGCCTCGGCGTTCCCTCGCCCTTGCCGTTTCCGACAAACTGACTCAAGTCGAGCAGCACTTGGCCCGTTTTGGTCTCCTCCTTCTTGCCGTCGTCTCCGACGACCTCTTGCTTGATCGACAGCTTGACCGGGGAAGGCTGAAGCTGGTAGCGACCGCCTGAGAGGGTTCGGAGGGGGATCGAGACGGGGCAGTGAATCTCGCGGCTGAAGGTGGCTGTGTGATTCCGTAAGGGGATAAGGCTGGTCGCTCCCTTGGGCTCGGAGCGGTTCTGCGGCGGTGCAGCTGGCGGCATGTAGGTGAGATCGCCTCCGCCTCGGCGTCGTCCATGAGCAGTCGGAGAGTCCTCCGGAGTGGACGTGTGCGAGTTGGTGTGGCCAACAATGTTCTGATTTGGCGCGTAGATCTGCTCCGAGTTGCCGCTGAAGGGCGAGGTGAAGGCGAAAGTAGACGGGTGCGTTCCGCTCGGTGTGCGATTCGGATTTGGCGTGCGCATGTCGGCGGGGGACATGGGCGGGCTGTTGGGCGGCGAGTAGGCGCGTCGTGCTGAGCTAGACGAGTCGTCGGTCGAATCGCGAGCGTCGGTGGAGGGGGAAGCTGATCGCGCTCGGGGAGGAGGCGCGCCGGGGTGGAGAGCGCTTCTAGGATGCAGGAAGCTCTTGCTGCCGCTGGCGCGGTCGTCGCCGTCTCCCTCCACCAGATGTGAAGAGGTGGTCGCTCCCTTGAACTTCCACTTGGCCCGAAATTTGGCGTTGACCAGGGGAACTGCTCGGAGTGAAGGGGGAGCGGGCGTCAGCAAAAGACGACGAGCTTCGGAGGGCCTACAGAGCCAGCTGGGGCGCACCTTGAGCAAGCTCGTGTACCGTTACAGTCGCCACGAACGTCGAGCTCCGCCCCATCCCGAGCTTGTCGGCCAAACCCATCGTGAGATGGCGAGCGTCGTGCGCGACGAGTGCGAGTTGCTGGTCGTTACGACTGGCGGGAAGGGTGAGAGCTACAGCAGAGCGTGTCCGATTCGATTGAGAGTGAGCTGCTGCTGCTACAGCACTCCTGAGCAACGAGCAGATGAGAGTCGAAGGGCAAGACCGTTTTGGGCTTTCAATGAGGTTGCTGAAGGGTCGGATCGTAACGCCGAGGTTCGGTCTTCCTGCCTGCAAGGTTGTAGGTGATGTGGTGCAAGGTACCGGCAATGAGTCTCCTCCGTTGAGTTTTTGTTTAGCAGGCCTCTCTGATCCCTCGAGGCGCCCCCTTTCAAGTTCGCCGAAGACTCAGCTCGGTTCCAAATCAAGGTCGACAGGCTGCAGCGGAGCGAGCGCTTTCTGAAAATGACAGATGAAGAAAATGAAGCTGCTACACCGCGGATGGAGCTACATCGAATCCCGGAGACAAGCGAAAGGGCTGGAATTCGTCGTCGGCGACAGCTCGGCGCTCTTTCTGAACATTCAAGACGATCTGAGCCGGGATCGAGCCTATGAATTACCTGACGGGTATCGGCATGCTATTCTCTGGGCGTGGGCATGAAGTCAAGCAGCAGCAGACTTGGCGGGAGGAGCGCCGAGAAGGGAGAACGTTTGACGAGCGAAGCTGGCCACGGTTTCCTCCAGGCCGATGTCTGCGTAGTAGAGAAGGTCAGCAGGTAGCTTCGGCTTCAAACCTTCGACGCCACTCACACTTGAATCACAAATCCTTTTCAACGCTGCTCGACTCGAGGAGGAAGAGCGGTTTGGCCTGCTTTCCCTCGGTGTGAGGCCAGCAGTAGGCGTGGTCGGGAACGATCTGAGCGGCCGTGCGGGCAATCTCTTCGTGGGTAACGTATCCAGCAGCCATGGCGTGACGCTTGCCGGCGGCAGCGGGCGTTTGAGCCGCGAGGATATGAGCTCTGGCGACGTCGACGACGTTGACGAATGGCTGTGGAGCAGTGAACAGTCAGTGCTCGTCTCAGAGAGCTATCAAAGAGATAGGCACATACCAGAGAAGCCTTCGAGATGTCAATGACTTGAGTCGTGCCGGGCATGGTCGCCGGGAACTGCTTGCTCTCGATGGCGTTGAAAGCCCAAGCGAGGGAAGAGGTGCACTTGCCCATCTCCCAATTGTAAGGTACTTGGTGGTTCTCTCCGAGAGTGAGGGTTGGAGCGATGCTGTGCGATGGGAAGAAGTCAGCTCAGAGGACCAGAGAGAGCATCGAGCCGAACGCCGAACCGAGACTCACGTTGTGAAGGTGAAGGAGGGCTTCTCGCGCGTCATGAACTCGTGCGCCGCCTTCTCGGCCAGTTCTTTCGACGCACCTGGAGGAGTGGGATCAGTGCCGAGCTCTAACGCCCAGGGGGGAAAAAGCCAAAAAGCTCGGCGACGTACAGTAGGTGAGAGAGCCATCTTCAGGAGTGAACAGCGCTGCTTGCTCGTACTGTCGGTAAGTTTAAAGTTGTCGGTATACGTGCTCGAGAGCTTGGCGCTGCTCAACACACCGTGAAGGGGGCAAAATCCTGGTCGGTGAGGATCGTCCCCTCGGCGGGAGGCTTGGTGAGATCGACGTAGGCGGCGATGCTACGAGAAGACATAGGGAGTGAGCGAAGTATTCCAGAAGGCTTTGGAGCCCTCCCACTTACGAAGAAGTGTACACGACAGCCTTGACCGAGGGCTCTTTCTGAGCGCTCTTGAGAAGACCGAGAAGGCCGTTGATCGCAGGGTCGAGCACGTCACGCTTGCTGTCCTGTACATGACGAAGGATCAGCCGCAGCATTCTTCCCCAGCTGCACTCCCTCACGCACCTCAGGATGGAAATTGATAGGCGTAGCCGCCGCCGCGACGTACGACACTTCCTTCATCGCCTCGTCGAACGCTCCGGGAGCAACAAAGTCTTCCACCACAGCCGTCTCGGTACGCTCCTTGTACTCTCCGTACGCTTCCTGCCATGCCTGAGCTTGAGCGAGCTTGCGGAAGACGAGGCGGACGGCGAGTCCTTGCTTGAGCGCTTGGAGGGCGATTTCACTGCCGATGAAGCCCGAGCAGCCGGTGATGAGCATCAGAGGAAGAGTCCCGTTTTCCATATTGCTGCTTTGCTGCTGAAGTGAGCTGGGGGAGACGAGATTTGTGGCAGGAGGAAGAGAGGCGACTCCGAGCTTCTCACTAACGCCGAGGGCTCGCTGGGGGGTTTCGGAGCTGACCGCGAGGTGATGGATCGAGTAGAGCCGTTGTTGTACTACAAGATGGACGATTCTGTATCCTTCAGTTTCTCAAATGCTCCCAGGAAGCTTCAAAGCCGACTCGGAGCGGACAGAGAGCTCGCTCGTGGGCGAGAGGGAAAGGTTCACTGATGTAAGCAGAGAAGAGCTCCCAACCACTTGAACGGAATCATTCTAGTCCGCTACTGCTCGACCCAAGCCTACCTTGAAGCCCCGTAGCTCGAGCCGAATCGACTCTCGCTCCTCTTCTCCTTCGTCTTGCTCTCGCATGGCTGAAACAGAGGAGTTTGTAGCACGAATGAAGCTCAGCGGCATACCACCTCGCTCAGAGCCTCATGAAGATCGTCAGCCCGCTCGATGATAACCGTGTAGTGTGACAGCGAGCTCTTTCTCACATCGAGCGAGCCAGAAGAGATCGCCGAAGGTGAGCGGGAGCTGGGGCGAACTCTCTCTCAGTTCACGACTCGATACTTGCTACGAAACCTGAAAATCATTTTGCTTCACCTCGTGGCCCCTCGGGGGACCAAGTCTACAAAAGCCGAGGCATAACGAAACCCCTCCGTTTGTCTTCCCCTCCAGTTTTCTCGAGCCAACGTTTAGGCAGAGACGAACGAGGTAACGTGGTCAACAACGATCTTCTTGAGCGAGCTGTCGAGCTCAGGCGTCATCTTTCTGCTCGGGGAGACGGGGACGATTAGCGCGGTTCTGAGGCTATCAAGCGGACAGGGAAAGAGGACTAACCCCTTCTTGACCTCAGCGAGCATCTCCTGCTGCGAGGACTCGATGTGCTCGAGGAAGCTCTTCTCCCACTTTCCGCTGTAGAAACGGCGAGGACGGATCAGTGGGCGATTCTAGCTAGCTATACAAGGCGCTCGCAAAACGTACATGTCGGCGACGGGGACACGGTCGAGGAGACCGTTAACACCGGCGTAGATGATAGGGACTGAATCGCGAAAGGAGAAGAAAGCGCCGAAAGTCAGCGCTGTGCTCGAGACGGCAATCTACCAAGCTAGACAAGGGAAGCTCACCCTGAACCTCGATAGCGAGGGGCTGGTACTGGCCCTGCTTGAGGAGCTCAGTGAGACGCGATCCACGGTTGAGGAGGAAGCGGGTCGAGGCGTCGAGGTCGGATCCGAACTGGGCGAAGGCGGCGACATCACGGTACTGGGCAAGGTAAAGCTTGAGCGATCCAGCGACGGCCTTCATGACCTGTTTGAAGAGAAACGAAGGGCGAGATGAGCGGTTTGCACGGTGGAAAGGCAAGAAATCAGCGCCGAAGTGCGAAGAGACGAACCTTGGTCTGGGCGGCGGATCCGACACGGGAGACGGAAAGTCCGACGTTGATAGCGGGACGAACACCCTTGAAGAAGAGCTCGGCCTCGAGGAAGATCTGTCCATCACTGTGGCGCGAGAAGAAGAGCAAAAGTCAGCTCTCGGCGCTCGTCGGCCAAGTCGTTTCTTCAGCTCTCGACGTACGTGATGGAAATGACGTTGGTGGGACTGTAGGGGAAAGAAAAAAGTCAGCGTTGTGTAGGAGAGCAGCCCAACCAGCTCCAACTCACATGTAAGCGGAGACATCACCACCCTGGGTCTCGATGACGGGAAGAGCGGTGAGGGATCCTCCTCCGTGCTTGTCGGAGAGCTTGGCGGCACGCTCGAGGAGACGCGAGTGGAGGTAGAAGACATCTCCGGGGTAGGCCTCACGTCCGGGGGGACGACGGAGGAGGAGGGACATCTGACGGTAGGCAACGGCCTGCTTGGAAAGGTCGTCGAAGATGATGAGGGCGTGCTTGCCGTTGTCACGGAACCACTCTCCAATGGCGGTTCCCGAGAAGGGAGCGAGGTACTGGAGGGGAGCGGCCTCGGAGGCGGTAGCGGCGACGATGATGGTGTACTTCATGGCGTCGTTCTCCTCGAGGGTCTGGACGAGCTGGGCGACGGTCGAACGCTTCTGGCCAACAGCGACGTAGACACAGTAAAGCTTGGCGGCCTCGTCCTGGCCATCGTTCCAGCGCTTCTGGTTGAGGATGGTGTCGATGGCGACGGCAGTCTTTCCGGTCTGCCTGTCTCCGATGATGAGCTCACGCTGGCCACGGCCAATGGGAACCATGGCGTCGACCGACTTGAGTCCCGTAAGCATGGGCTGCGAAACGGACTGGCGGGGGAGAACTCCAGGGGCCTTGACCTGGGCACGGCGGCGCTCGGTGGTCTTGATGGGTCCCTTGCCGTCGATGGGGTTTCCGAGAGCGTCGACGACACGGCCGAGCATCTCAGGTCCGACGGGAAGGTCGACAATGTTTCCAGTGCGCTTGACGGAGTCGCCCTCCTTGCTAGAAAGATGCGCGAAGTGGGTCAGCTCGAGGCTCGGCTTCGCTCGCGCGCTTCCACGACGCGCGCTCGTCGGAACAGGCGACGTACATGAGACGATCGTTTCCGAAGATGGTGACTCCGACGTTGTCTGTAAGAACCGAGCCAATTGGCGAGTTAGGACGGCTGAAGTCGATCGATGCGTGGCAGCTCGTCGAAGCGCAAAGAGAGAAGACTTGCCGGCCTCCAAGTTCAAGCACATGCCGCGGACACCGGACGAGAACTCAACCATCTCCTCAGCTGTAGAATGATAAGTATCCCGAAAGTCAGCTTCAGCGCTCTCCAGGCGAGCACCGAGGGCGAGCCCGCGACAAAGTCAGACCAATGGCGCACCCTGAACGTTGCGGAGACCGTAGACACTGCAGCAAGCGCGGGGGAGGTCAGCTCTGTACCGTAGTGCAATGTACTGGTTACTAACCGGGCAATTCCGTCACCAATGGTGAGAACGCGGCCAGTCTCCTGGACATCGGCGCCAGCGGTCGAGCCAGAGATGCGCGACTCGAGGATGGAAGCGACCTCCGAAGCGGCTGTTGCGTTACAGGTAGAGGTCAGCTCACGCGGGGGTTGCAATGTAGTCAAAAGCTACGTACCGGGCTTGGCGGTAGCGTAGGCCCTCGAGCCAGCGGTAGCGGGGCGCTGGAGCGAGGGAAGGGTTGGGGGGTCTCGTCAGCTCTCTGGCGCTCGTTTCTGGCCGTGTACAGCTCTCGTGCTAGCACCAGCTGTAGGAGACTCACGACGGCCGCACGGGCGGACAGAACAGCGCGGGAGAACATGCTCGGTGAAGGGGTGAAGGAAGGGGAGGAGGAGAGAGGGAGGGAGAGAAGCGTGAAGCATTTCTCACAGGTCGGAAGCCTCCGGGTGGGCTAGGCAACACTTGTCCAGTCTCTTACAGTCACCTCGCCATGTACCATACCACAGCTCACCTTTTCACGATCTTACACATCTACCGCACTGCACTGCAGCAAATTCCAATGGCTCGAGCAGCCCCAAAACGAGCGCCGAAGGGCGGGTTGTCGTGCGACACTTGAGCGGCGAGATGTACACGTCCCCTAAGCTGGTTCTCAGCAAAGGGAAGAGCTATTTGAGCAGCTCGAAAGTGATTTCGAGTACATTGCAGCTCGCTGCGGGCGCTTGAAAGGCAGGCGCCGAAGGGGGATGCCTTCGCAGCCGGCGAAATGCTCAGGTGTCGCACAAAGCGCTCGCTACGGCTCGCGAGCCAGACATGAGAATAGAATGCGCATCTCAAAGTGTTCACCGAAGCTTCCGAGCCACAGACGAGTCTGAGAGAGCCGCCAGAGCGAGTTCGGCGATGGAGACCATCTTGTAACGGCGTTGCAGGCGCAGGACAAGCTCGCTACAGCAAGTGAGAGCAGTGGGAGAGTATCTCGAGGGCTCGCCACGGATACAGCGCGTCTGGAAGGCTCAACTTGCTCGTCTCGTTGTTCCCTGGCCTCGGCGAGCGAGGGCGGAGGTGGTTCGGCGCTGGTCAAGCTTGAGCGCTGAGGTTTCGAGATGAGGCGTAGGATGTATCTCGGAAGCCTTACCGAGCCTTCTGTCAACCGTCTGTACGGCAACTGGCCCCGCACGGACCTTCTCTAACGCGTCTCGGCGCGAGTTGGTAAATGAAGGAAGCTCCTTCTGCCTCGCCGGAGCTGCTGCTGAAGAGCCACAAAGCCCGATGACCGCCTTGGCCAGTACAACTGAGCTGGTCTGAGAGCTCGACCGAGCAAGCGCGCGTGCAGGAGCATACATTTTCAGCTCCGCTCCAGCTCACGGTGAACCGCCGAAGCGTTGCTCGAGGTTGGGAGGACAGGTGGCATGGTACAAATCAGCTGCAAGACAGCCACTTGCTCTGACACCGCCGGGCGAAAGAATTGCAGCAGACGAGCGATAGCGCACAAAGGAGGGATCGAGCGCGCTCGTCTCGCTCGCCTCTCTCCCTCATGCGCTTCACTTCGGATCGTCGTTTCGCCTCCGACAGCCCGAACAGCACTCGATGGTACAGGACCTCCGTCGAACGCCGTGTAGGAACCTACTGGAGTCCTCCCGTTGCCGCAAAGGGTTGTCCTGCCCCTACAAGCACTCGCTGCCTCAGTGCGAGCCTTGCCACCGGTTCTTCCAGTCGGAGCAGAATATAGAAGCCCACTTGACTGGTCAACTCCACCGCAAGGCGCTGGCTCGCGCCGTTCCTCGTGATGTGCCCAACAACTCGACTCAGTGCGAGTGCGGAAGCATTGTGCCCCTCCCTAATCTAGAGCAGCACCTCGCTAGCTCCCATCATCGACGAGCTGTGCAGAGCAAGCGCTACAAGAATGCTCAGGCTTACGGCGAGGCGCCAAAGCACGGTGTCAGCATCCACCCTTCGGCGGTCGACTTCGGCCATGTCGAGTTCTCGACCCTCACCTCGGTCGATACGACGCTGGAGACAAGCATCAACATCAAGACTAAATCCAAACCATGCTACGTAATAGGAGTGGCTCTTCACTCGGCTGCGAAGAAGCGCAAGTGCGGTCTATTCGCTCGGCGGGACTTCCTCGCGCGTCAGCTCACCCTCTCCTCCTTCGACAGTTTCGTCGTCCGTTCTATTGACGATAAGATGTACCTCCCCCCCGGCTCGTCACACGACATCTCGCTCGAATTCCGACCTCGTCAAAACCTCGGCTCCTTCTCCGACTTCATCACCGTCTCCTTCGCCATCGAAACACCCCAAGGCCGCCAGACCTTCTCCATCCAACGCAGCATCTCCGCCAAGGTCGGGGTACAAGCAGACATCGACGCTCTCGGACCGAAGATCCCTTACGTTCATGTGCCCAAGTCGGCAGCGAGGCCTCGGGCGAGGGAGAGGAATACGATTCGAGGGCCACAGATCAAGGATGGGCCGAGGATCCCTTGGGTCAACAAGCTACCGCAGTACAAGGTCCCCGCCATCGTTCGAGATGCCCTTCATGGCTACGATATCAAGCAGCAGGTGAGTCGGCGCCGAGCTTCCTACTTCGCCCCGAGCTGAGCTGACTCGCCCTCCCTTCGCAGATTCGACGAGCAAACGAGCACCTCATCCCCATCAAGCTCTCGTACGCCGACTATGCGGATTGGTGGTCCAAGTTGCTCTATATTGAGCAAGTTCAAGAGGAGTGAGTCGCGCCGAGCGCGGGGGGTGCTCAAGTCCAAAGCTGACCTCCCTCCTTCGGCAGGGTCGATGTTCGTCGCTACGACCTCGAAGCTGTCAAGCTAGAGCGACACAACCAGACGCTCTATTAGTGAGCTCTCGCCTTCGCCATCTCTCTCGGCCTCTCTCGCTGACCCTTCTTCGCTCGCAGCCTCGCCGTCCCAGGACTCGCCGAGGGCCGCCCTTCCGTCATGAAAGGCGACAGTATCAAGGTGCAAAAGGCTGGCTCGGGAAAGGGAGAGCAATGGTTCGAAGGCATTGTCTACGTTGTGCGGGAGAGGGAGGTCGGCCTTCGTTTTGCCCCTCGGTTTGGCTCGACTTACTCGCCGTTCGTTTCTCTCACTTCCCTCTGCTGTCGACCACCGCTTACCCATCAATCTTATCAGGAGCACTACCTACGACGTCCAGTTCACCGTCCCTCGCATCCCCGCTCGTCGCATGCAGCAAGCCCTCGCCGCCCCTCTCCCTCGCGAGGAGCTGCTCTTCCCAACCACCAAGTCCTACCCTCCCATGACGACCCCGAGGTTCGACCCCTTCATCAATCAGGCCATCCTTCGCAACTCGCAGCAGACGCTAGCCGTCAATTGCATCCTCAACCGCACGGCTGGTCCAAGACCTTTCATCGTGTTCGGACCGCCTGGAACGGGCAAGACGGTCACCATCATCGTGAGTGGCCTCCAATTGCCTCCCACGGGTTGGATGAGCTGACTCTCCCCTCCTCACCGACCAACAGGAGGCCTGCCGCCAGCTTCTCAAGTACCGAGACGCCACCCTCCTCCTCGCCGCCCCCTCCAACTCAGCCTGCGACCTCCTCGCCCTCAAGCTCATCGAAGGCGGTCTACGACCACACGATCTCTTCCGTCTCATGGCCACCTCTCGCGACCCCAATACCATCCCCGACAGGCTGCGACCGTTCTGCCATCTCGAAGAGGACTCGTTCGCTGTGCCGCCGATTGAGAAGCTGAAGGGCTTCAAGGTCGTTGTGACGACTTGTATCTCGGCTAGTATTCTGGAGGGTGTCGGATTGGGAAGGGGAACGTTTTCGCACATCTTCATCGACGAGGCGGGTCAAGCTTTGGAGCCCGAAGGTGAGTTGGTGAGGCTCGGCGCTGACGAGACGAGACGCTGAACCGCTCTCATCCACCAGCTCTCCTCCCTATTGCTTTGGCCGACGAGAAGACGAGTGTGATTCTCGCCGGAGACCCCAAGCAGCTCGGACCTGTAAGCTTTTCCCGCCTCCCTCCGACTCGACCGAGCTGACTTCTCTCTTCCGTCAACAGATCACCCGCTCTCCCGTCGCCTCCGCCTTTGGATTCGACATCTCTCTTCTCGAACGCCTCATGTCACTCCCATCTTACTCTTCCACCCAATCTCGCGGTATCCTCTACGTCAAGCTCCTCGACAACTACCGCTCGCATCATCAAATCCTCACCTACCCCAACGCCGAGTTCTACCAGAACGAGCTGGTCGTCAAAGCGCCCATCACGACAACGCATCGACTAGAGAACTGGGCTGGATGGCCCAC
>MWVB01000019.1:306612-348134 GCA_003054985.1 Leucosporidium scottii
CTCCAACCCCAAGCGCTTCAACGTCGCCATCACGAGGGCTCAAGCCGGTCTCATCATCGTCGGCGACCCCGAGATCCTCGCTCTTGATCCGCTGTGGCGTCGTACGTGTTTCCTTTGATCATCTAAACCTCCCGGTTGCTTCCCTACACCCTCTCTCTCCCTCTCGCCTCTCCCGTGAGCGCCGAGCTGACCTCTCCTCCGTCACCCAGGCTTCCTCATCTTCATCCATGACAATGGCGGCTGGGCTGGTCAAGCATGGGATCCGACACCCTTCGCAGACCCCTCGTACGACCCCGCCAGGGCAGCTCGGCGTGAAATGGATCGATTGGCAGCAGAGATGGAGCGGCTGCAGATGGAGGATGGGCTCCGAGCGCTCGAGGAGTTGGAGGATGGAGGTGGAATGAGGGCTGCTGAGGTGGGGTGGCATAGAGAAGAGTAGAATGCAAGCTATTCCTCACTTGGCACGGGAGTTGTAGCGTTCCACCATGCTCAGCCAGAGGCCACCAGGCCGAAAGGTCTTTTCCCGTGTGTGATCCCGCGATGGATATCCTTCAGAACGATCCTAAGTGAGGTTCCTCCGAGATCGTCACTTACGCTACAGCAATAAGAGCGGTGAGGTGACTGTAAGGGAAGGAGGTCAGCGCCGAGCGATTCCGAGCCCTTTCGGCATTAGCATGGAGTCTACCAGGCGTATCCCAGAAGCAGGTTTAGGGGCCCACTAGAGGTCAGTCCTGATCCCATGTATACGAAGAGGGCAGTTCCTACAGAGGAGAAGATGTATAACGGTCAGCTCGAGGTTCGGCGCTCGCCCTTTCCGCCCGCCCTCGGTTTGCCCGTCCGAGTCGTTGCCGCCAAACTCACCAATAGTTCCTGCGTATGGAGACGAGGTCAATACAGCCCCGAATTGATATTCGCAGCCGTTTCCCAGTACGCTAGGACCAAGCCAATCTGCTCTTGCGAGCTCTCGCCGTTCGCGAAGAGCCACTAACCACTCGCGAAGAGTACAGCTGACGGAGTACTGAGTACTGAGCCAATAGATAACAAACAGTCTAAACCCAAGCCCTGAACCATCGAACGCGACATATGACCCTCAAACACCTCCCGAACTTTAGCTCGACAGAACGCTCTAGAAATCTAGAACAGAATGGACAAGACCTTGTGCAAGATGGTGCTGGCCTTGCCACGGTGCTCGATTGCGTCGTAGTCGATGTACTCGGTGAACTGCAGGGAAGGGAGTCAGCAGAGCGCAAAAGCTGAGCGGGGGCCGAGCAAGCGCTCGCTACTCACCTCGGGGTCGTTCACGAAGGAAGTGACATCCATCGAGGAGGGAGTCTCCCACTTGGTCTTCTTGATGAGCTTCCAGCCGATGAAGAGGACGACGTATAAGGCAGGGGCGAAGCTGCAAACGGGAATGTCGGCGTTAGCGCGCCGAACGCGAGTCAGAGAATGAAGAAAAAGAGTTTACTATGCGAAGATGAAAGAAGGCGTGTCCCAATTTCCTGAGAGAAAAACGGCTGTAAAAGAGGGAGAGTCAAAAAATGCCTCGAACGGGAACTCGGTGAAGGCTTCGGCGATCAACTCACTGTAGCCCTGGAGGAGGAGAACGAAGGAGCTGCAGCCAAGAGCGTACTGCGCAGCGTACGGCTGGACTCGCGAGCGGCAGTGGAGGGTGTCGCGGGAGATGCCTTGAGCCTTCAATCCCTTGTCCCAGCGAATGTACTGGTCGCCGAAGGGGTCGAAGGAGTCAGCTCGGTTTCAAAGGCTCTTGGAAGGAGAATGCTCACAGTGATACTCATGACAATCCAGTTGACGATCTGGCAGGAGCCGACGAGACCGGTCAAGTAGGTAATGACGACTTGAGCCGAGCTGGAGACCTGGCAGTAGGAGAGGAGGGTGATGGCGAGGCAGGCGAGGACGGCGACGAAAGGGACTCCGTTCCTTTAAAGAGGGTGGAAGAGATGCATGGGATGAGCACGAGTATTCCCGCAGGTGAGCCGCGGACGCTCGTGGAAGCTCGGCTTACCTGTTGCGCTTCGCCATGATCTTGGGGGCTTGTCCGTCACGGCCCATCTGGGCGAGCGAGCGAGATGCACAGAAGAGGAAAGCGTTTCCAGCCGAGAACACTGACGAGAGGATGAGCCCGTTGACGATGTGAGGGAGGACGGGGATGGTCATCCTGCGAGAAGCCAAGGAGCGCCGAGGTCAGCTCCCGAATCTCGTTCATCAAAGTTGAAGAGGCTCTGCTTACCTCTGCATGGCGATAACATAAGGGGAGCGAGCTCCTCCGGGAGCACCAGCGGCTTGAGCGCCGAGAAGGTTGCTGGTGAGGCAAAGCGAGTCAGCACCGAACCGAACTGAAACGAGCCGTCGCGGCAGACTTACGGGTCGTTGTAGGGAACGAGGATGCCAATGCAGAGCGCGGATCCGATGAAAAAGATGACGAGACGGTAGATGGTTGCGTTGAAAGCCTTGGGCATGACCTTGCGGGGGTTGCGAGCCTCACCGGCAACCATGGAGAGGTAGTCGGGTCCAGCAACGGTGAAGCAGGCGTTGATGATGGCGGCAAGGAAGCCTTCAAAGAGATTCGTCGAGTGGCCGTGCTGGGGGTAAGGTCCAGTCACTGCAGGGCGTAGCGAAGGAGCGAGCGACGACGACGAGGGACGTAGAAGGGAGCACGGAAGAGAGAGGTGAAGAGTGAGGACGGGGAAGCAAGGTGAGTACATGTACAATAGTCGAGATGATTAGCGGAAGAGCTCACTAACTCCAGGGTCGCGCCTGGCGAGAGGGCAAGTGGGAGGACGAGGTCGCCGAGGTCAGCGAGCGGTTCTGAAGCGAGTAGAGCACCGACAGGATGCTTACCAGAAGCGGAAGCCAAAGCGATCCTTGAGTGGGTTTCCTCCGAGCATTGTCACAAAGGTCATGACGATAAGACCGGTGACTGAGAAGGGGAGGAGGGTCAACGCCGAGCTCCGGAATCAAAGTCAGGCCGAGCTGCGTACTCAGCAGGACCTTGCCCATGGCGAAGCCAAACTCGGCGTTTCCGAAGAACTGGGGGCAGCAGAGTTAGCTCGGCGCTCTTTCCCTCGGCTTGTATGAGGCGTGACGACTCACTCGGGCGTCCCACAGGTTGAGGAAGGCGTAGGCGATGATGACGGCAGTGATGGTGATGGCGGGGTTGATGTTTGCAGCGTCCTCCCAAAATGCGAGCACCAAGCCAAACGCGACAACCTCGAAGATGACCAGAGCAACCTGGGAGAGGAAGAAGTTCCATCCGACGGCGAAACCTGCAGCATCGTCGACGTAGCGGGACGCGTAGCGAGCGAACCTGGAGAGCAAAATCGAAAGGTCAGCTTCGCTCTCGGCGTGGTGAAGATGAAGAGGACTCGCGCTGTGTCGGTTGGCCATTGAGTGACGAGCTCTTTCTGTCCCTCGGCGACACACCAGATCACCGAAGTCCACCAGGCGTATCCCAGAAGCAAGTTCAAAGGACCTCCGGAAGTCAATCCGGCTCCCATGTATACAAAGAGGGCAGTTCCTGCAGGAGGAGAAGATGTCAGGTTCGGCGCTGGCCCTTTTCATTCGCCCTCGGTTCGCTGCCGCCAAACTCACCAATAGTTCCTGCGGATAGAGAAGAGGTCAATACAGCCCCGACAATACAGTCTTGGAGAAGTTTGCTCACCTCCAATTGCGATCAAATTGACATGGTACGATTCGAGCTTGCGGTGAGAGATGGAGGTTGAACCAAAGCGAGCGTTCTCGTTCGAGGACAAGATGGATGCCGAGTAGAGCTTGGCCTCGACGGGCTGCTCGAGATCTTTCTTGTCGCTGGCAGAGTCGGACATGGCGAGGGGCGTTTGAGGGGGAGGTGAAAGTGAGGAAGGAGAGAGGCGAAACTCGATGCGGGCAGCGGGAGAGCTCGCTGATAAGGCCCCGCTCTTGGAGAGACACCACCGGCGGAGGGCCGACTTCGAGGCCTTCGCTGGGGTCAGGTGGAGGTACTCACGAGACTTTCGGTTGCAGGGGATCGATGCCTTGGCGGAGATGGCAAAGTGTTGTAGGTGTATGTACTGTATTGACTGCGTCTCTGTGAGCTTGGAGCTCACTAACAGCTCCCTAGCTCAATCGTTGAGTCCCCAAACCCTCGAGCAATACGCGCCGTCTCCCGCCTTTTCGAGCCCAGCCCCAGGGCCCCTGACACTCCCTACTAGGTCCGGTCGAGCATTTTGGAATTTTGACCTCTGAAAGTACTCGATTTTGACCTCTGAAAGTACTCTTTTCGACCGAACCTAACCCCGATCGGGTCCAAAAAAACCCGAAATTTCGGGCTCGGGGAGGCTCCAGCGCCGCCGAGCTTCGCCCGGCGCCTGCCTGAAGGTACCCTCCCAGCTATTTCTCGACCGGGCCTTACGCCTTCGGCGCTCGTGAAGGTACTTTTGCTCGACTGGACATAGGGCCTTTTTGACCCCTGCCGAAGGTACTCGCCAACCGGATCTAGTCGGGAGTGTCAGGGGCCCTCCAGCCCCTCCCTCCGCATCCTTGATTGAGCTTGTCGACTCGATACGCTTTGAATGGATACAGCAAAGTCCGGAGTAATCGGCACTTCCGGTGGTCATCTTGGAGCCCTCAAGCGGTGCGCTACAACGCGCGAAGCTCGGCGGGCAAGAAGGGCGAGACGAGCTGCTGCCGGGCGAATTTGGGCGTGGAGCCTCGAGGGTGATAACGAGACGATAACTGGAACAGTAGAATGCGCGTGAGAAGCAGAATAGAGTGGAGATAACGAGCGCGTGAAGGCGGCGAGCAGCGAGTGGGAGGAGGCGGGCCGACTTGCCAAATGCGATGGACTGCCTTCGTGTTGAGCACCAAGGCTTTCAATATTTAGCTTAGGGCGGTACAGCTACGTGTCTTCTGCACCTTACACCACATCACCTCCCAGGCTGACCTTCGCCGACAATCTGAGCTGCTCGGCCGAGTTGCTGCGCCGAGCCCTCAAACTGCTGCATCCCAACCGAGGTGGTAGTAAACGAGGTGGTAGTAGAGGACAGGACAACAAAGTCGCAGAGAACAGACCACAATTACAGCTCCAGTACAACCAATGCTCCTGCCTGTCAACAACGACATCAAGGCTCCTCCTCATGCCGAGCAGCTCTCAGCAGCGACTCGGCGCCCGCCACTCCCTCCTGTTCCCGCAACGCAAGCCTCTCGTCAAGATCCCGCTTTGTTTGCTCTCGGTAGGCCCAGGTTTGGAAGCAGAGAGCGACGTCGACCTGTTGTGGCAAGGAAGGTCAGCGCGCTATCTCGCGGCGAGATGGAAGCAGCTCACCGAAAGCTGGAAGATGGCGCAGGCCTTGAAGGCGATCGAGTTACCGTCTGTTGCAAAGAAGTAGATGGTCTTGATGGCGTCCTGTGAGCGAGCAGTGAGGCGTCAGCGCTCGAGGTTGAGAGCACGCCGAGGGCTCGCGGCGGCAAGCACGTTTCATATAATCCTGTAGTGACTCGATCGCTCGACAGCGGAAAGAGAACTCACACCGCCAACCCAGCCTGCAAGAACGGAATGCCTGAATCCTGCCGTGCTCTTGCGCTCGAAGTTGACGAGTAGCTGAGGGATCGGCAACTGTGGGAGGAGAGACGGTCAGCACTGTCCTTTCGATCCGGGGCGGCGCTCAACGCACAGTAGCTTCCAGTCCTAGCGCAAGGAATCCGAGGATGGTCACGTAGGTCTCGAAGCTGTGGAGTAGGAGGAACATGCCGCAATGAAAGGCGACGAGCATGGCGACGAATTCGATGTAACTGCCGAACGAGCTACAGAGGAGAGCCGTCAGCGAACTAATTGTTCGGAGCGAGAAATGGGAGCTCACTCCCACTGCCAAAGGTTGCCCGGCCGACTGCTCTTCGGCGGCTCCTTGCGATAGCCTCCTCCTCCACTCGTAGTCAGTCCCTCCGTCTCTTGTAATGAGCGAGGATCGATGCCGTCGGGTCCTGTGGGACGATACAGTAGACAGACGTAGAGGAGCGCAAACTGGCCGAGGATCATGAGGACTGAAAGGGAGGAAGGGGTGAGCCGAGGGCCTCGAGGGGCGGCTTCGGCGACCGAGAATGCCAGTGGAAGGGGAGGAGGAGCTCACTAGACTGGATGAGAACTGTAGAGGAAAGCTGGTAAGCTTGTTGTACTGCAGGCTGCACCATGCCCGCTACTCACGAGCAAGTTCGAAGCGCGCGCCGAGCCAATAGACTACGCGCGTGATGTTGGCCACGATGAGCACACCACACACGTCAGTCGAGAAGCCTCGGGAGTCGTGCTTCCTGACCTGCAGTGTACGGTCAGCAGGGGCTCCAGGGGAGCCACGAAGAGCGCGAGACTCACGACCGACACATACTGGTCTGCGTACGCGAGAGGCGGGCCTACGGCCATCCCAATGGCCGCCAGAGTCTGTATGAAGCCCATGCCGAGCTGTAGGTGTCCGAAGTGCTGTAATCGAGCAGCCTGTTGAGCGAGAACGGTCAGAAGACGTGCCCAAGGGGGCCGAAGCACTCCGAGCTGCACGAGAGCCCATGAGGAAGCAGCGAAAGGTAGAAGAGTACTCACAGAATCGACCTGATCTGCTACAGAATCTGAGTCGGTGATGTCAGGGACAGCGCAAGAGCCAACCAAGCTTTTGAACGAAGCGCATCTTTCTCTCCGCTCATCTCCTTCGCTATTCGCTTCGACTACAGAATGGGACAAGCTGCTTCAACTCCGGCACCACCGCCAGCTGCTGCACCTCAACAACCCCCTGCAGGCTGCCCCATGCACGTCGAAACGCCGCCACCACTGCCCCCGACCACTGGAGGCTGCCCAGTCGACCACTCGAGCATGAAGGGAGGCCGACCGGCGCCCAAGGGGGAGCTCAACCCCGTGAACAACATGCCAGAACTTGCGCAAGCTCCTTCGCCTGGTCAAAAGATGTTCCTGCCATTGGAGCGCACCATTTCCTCGATTCCTCGCGCTTCGTCGTCCTCCGGCGCTGGACCATCGGCCTGCCCCGTCGCCCACACTTCGCCCAACGCGCCCGAAGTTTCGGCAGCACCACCAGCAGCCAAGAAGGAGGATCAGTGGGAGTACCCGAGCCCTCAGCAGTTTTACAACGCCCTCGTCCGAAAGGGATGGGAGACTCCCGAGGAGAGCGTCGAGATGATGGTGAACATTCACAACTGGATCAACGAGGAGGCATGGACGCAAGTACGAAAGTGGGAGGAGAAGCACGATGGGTGAGTAGTCTTTGAATACGCCGAGCGAAGCGTTTCGCTGACCTCGGTCTTGTCCCCTTCGCAGCGGAGATCGTTCAATGCTCGCCAGCTTCGCAGGACGACCACAAGACATCTCCCCCAAGGCTCGCTACCACATGTGGATGGGCAAATTCTTCCCCAACACCTACGCGTGAGTTCGAGCCCTTCTCGTCTTCCGAGCTCGGCGCTGATCGCTTCCTCCCTCGCAGCTCCATCAAGCCTTTCGACCGCCACGACTGGGTCATCCACCGTCCTTCTCCCGTCTCTTCTGACAAGTCCTACACCGCCGCCTCTTCCAACCAGCCTTACACTTCCCACCGCTGTTCGTCCTTGCCCTTCTCCCGCTCTCACCTCTTCGCTGAGTTCCTTGCCCTACAGACGTCATCGACTACTATTCCCTTCCCGACGACTCTGACGGCAACCCCGTCTTCAGCCTCGACGTCCGACCGGCAGTCGACGACTTTGCTGCCGTCCGAGAGCGAGTCGGCGAGTGGTGGAGGCTCAAGAGGGAGACTTGGGGAGGAGCTGGAGGGTCGGACCACCTACCGCCGGGCGTCAGGGTGCAGGAGGAGAAGTAGTGGAGCACTGCTTATACATACATACACCCCTCATCATACTTGCGTCGAGCGCGAGGTCTCTCATCGCAAGCCCCTTCGGCGCGGATCTCACTTCTTCTCGCGGCGAGATGAAGGCAACTAGATTTCGAGCGCTCGCTTGTGGTCTCGCTCGCCACAGCTCTACATTCCCCCATTGCGCTTCATGCACCCTGTCTCTCTACTGATTTACAGGCGGGGCGGGAGGTCGAGGGCTCGGCCCTCACATGCCGATGCGAGCTCGGCGGCGATCCCAGAATCCGCCCAGCTGAGTGGGAGAGCATCAACCGTGACACGAGCGCACTCTGATGGTCCTGAGGGCAAAGCCAAAGCATCGACGTCGCTTCTCGGCGCGCTGGACTGTCCCCCAAACCTCCTCCGAGCCCAAGATCACCCTCTGTAGGCGATTCAAAGAGGAAGTTTGGCTCCCTGTCCCGAACCGAGGCGCTTTGGTATTGAACTGGTACTTTCCCTTGCCGGCAAGATTAAACTTAATTGGAACCTTTCGGACCTGGGGTCTGGTGCACTTCCTCCCTCGAGAGAGAGCGCCTCGAAGGGATGGGCAGCGGCGACACTTTGAAGGGCTTGGATGTGATCTTCGCTCCCTTTTCCTTCCTCCGCTTGCTCTGTACACCTTCGCCTCACCGCCAGCAACAGCCAGCGCCTCCGCCGACAGCTTCACCTCGGCCTTGCCCTCCTCCCCCGCACTGCTGCTTCGACTCCCTCGAGGAAACCTCGAACCAGCCTCTGTGCTGCCTCTGCGTCTTTCGTAGTGGGTGTTGCTACTGTTTGACTGAGCAGCACAGCGAGCTGATCCACTCTACACTATTGCAGAAAGAACCATTTCGCGCTCAGCCCCTACCTTCCTTCCATTTACCTCTGCCTTTGCTCGTTGAGTGCGTCGTTGACCCACGTCTCTGTTGCCGGCGGAAGGAGGCTCGAAAGATATGAGCTCTGAGCTGATCTGATCCTCTGCAGAACGACCAACTTCTCATCATCATGGGCGCCTTCGATTCCTATGTCGGAGCTTACTTGCTGGGTACTTTGTTCAATATCTTCTTGACTGGCATCAGCTGGTCGCAGATGATTGAATACTGGAGATGGTGAGTGTATCTGTTCGAGAGCGGGAGACGAGGACAGAAGGAGACGAGGAGACGGGTGGAGCGCCGAGACGAGCCTTGCTCCTCACCGAGAGTCCTTACGTGGTCTATTGAGACCAGAGGAAGATCAGGTGTGCTTACCATTCGCTTTGATCACGGCGTCCAATTTCCCTACAGCACCCGGAACGAGCGCTGGGTGTACACCGTCGCCGTTTACTCGGTTCTCTTCTTCGGCTTCGTTCACTCGGGCACCTGCATCGCTACCGTCTACATCATGGTCGTCGACAAGTTCGGGGACGTCGCTCAGATGGCAAGCTGTCCCTGGTCCTTTGCTGTGGATCCTGTTCTCACGTGAGTTGGCTCAAGGCAGCTTGGAGGATGGAGCTCGGCGCTGACCCAAATCTCTCGGCGCGGGCTATTCACAGCGCTATCGTCGCCTTCATCGCCCAAACATTCTTCGCTTACCGTGTCTACATCCTCTCCAACCGCCAGCTCGTACTCCCTGGCTTCATCTTCTTCCTGACCTTGCTTCAAGTCGGTGAGTCGAACTGGCGCCGAGCCTTGGCTTTCTAAGCTCACCGCCCTTCTCGTACAGCGTTTGGAGTCTACTGCACGGCTTTTGCTTACCTCCACCCTGCATGGTCCGATATCATAACCATAAAATGGGTGAGCTCGAGACTCGCAATTTGCGAACCTTCGGCGACCGAGCTGACTTCTTTGTTCAGGCTGTCGCTCTCTGGCTGTTCCTCATGGCTTTTGGGGATGTAGTGATTACCAGTGCTATCAGTGAGGACCCCTTCGCTCAGCTACTTGAGTCACGCAGCGAGGCCTAGAAATGAAGCTGATCCCTGCTTTTACAGTCTACTACCTCCGCACTCGTAGGACCGACTTCGAGCAAACCAACTCAGTCATAGACCGCATCATCAAGCACGTGATCTCCAACAACGCCCTCGTTAGTCTTTGGCTCCCTTCGCAAATGCCGAACGCTCTCTGACGCACGTCTTGCTCGTCTACAGACTGCTATCGCTGCCGTGGCCTCTTCGGTCATGTTCGTCGCAGCGCCAGGTGTCTACCATGTAATCGCCGGCCTGGTGATCTGCCGGTTCTACATCGTGTCCTTCCTCGGCTCTCGTAAGTCGAACCAGGCGGAAGCCATCGCCGAGATGATCTGGCTGACGCTCTCCTACCCTTCTCACACGCAGTCAACAGTCGTACTCGCCTCACCGAGAGCCTTAATGCGACTCGCGCCAATGGACGAGCCTACACCTCCGGGCTCGAGTCGGGGATGGGGCCTTCAACCCCGATTCCTGGAACGCCGAGGGCGACGATGCGCGAAGGGAAGAGGAACAGGCCACCCATCTCTCGATCTCAAAGCTCCAGATCCAACTTCAACTACGGACAAGACTCGCTACCCATCCAGGTCACCATCGACTCGACTTCGGAGCAATATATTGAGGAGGATCGGGAAATGTGGGACTCGGACAAGCACGTTCGCCGTGACGAGCGGACAACTCTCACCCCCAATAACTCACCACCTTTCCAAGTCATGTCGCTTGCCGTTCCCGAGAACCTCCTCCACCCGGTAAGTCCAGCTTTCGACTCAGTTCAAGAGCCGAGCTGATCCTCGGTCTTTCTTCAGCCTCCGGCAAAACGGACAGCTTGAGAGAGGGGGGTAAGAGAGACCGAGGGAGTCTGGTCGTTTGTATACCTTCCGTATCTAGCTGCTTGTAACACCACCGCATGTCCTCGTTTTTCTCTCGGTGCGATCGCCGAGAGGAGGCCCCACGGCAACCAGCGAGCTCATGAGGCGTGAGCAGGCGAAGGAAGGTCTATGTAGCTTGAGCTGCCACCTTGAAGCATTCTGCAGCTTGTTGTGAGTCCACGAGAAGAGCGAAGTCGAGCTGTTCTCTCTTTCTCTCTCTCTCTCAACTTCCTCGGCTCGGCCTTCCGACATGTTCGTACGGGTGGTGATGCTAGTTGCAGCAGGATTGACCGCTGCTCAGGCTGCTGCTGTACCCAGCCAGCTCTTCGACGCGTCCGTCTATTCCAAGCTCAGCTCAACGGCAGCCCTCTCGCCTACCGCCTGGCCCGAATACACAGGAAGCGACGGCACCTGGGCAACTTTCAGTAGCTCAGACTGGACGACCACATTCCTCCCTTCCGCCCTCTACGCCCTCCATCGCCGACAGACCGTCCTCTGCCCCTCCCTTGTCCCTTCCTCGACGAACGGCAGCGATGTCGACTGGCTAGCACTTGCTCGCACATGGAGTGCACCCATTTTTTACCCGTCGCTTGCGCTAGAAGAAGCCTGGGTGCACGACGTCGGCTTCTCGAGCTGGGTCGCGAACGCGGAGCTCGCTTTGGGAGCGAACGAGACGGCTCAGGCCACTTTGTTACAGGAGGCAGAGTATCTCGCGAGTCGTTTTTCGACTGTTGTGGGATGCACAAGGAGCTGGGATCGTGGAGAGTCCGATTTCGAAGTGGTGAGTTCGATCTCGGCGGCTCCGAGCGCTCGTCGCTGACCTTTCCTCACTCTCAGATCATCGACAAGTGAGCCGGAATTTCACGTTGACAGATTTGACAGCTTTGAACTCGCTGCTCACCCTCTACTTCAACAGCATGATGAACCTGCAGCTCCTAGTCCACGCCGCCGAGATCTCGGGCAACAGCACCTACCTCGAAATGGCCACCTCACACGCCAACAAGACTCTCACCAACCAGATCCGAGCTGATGGATCATCATTCCATGTGGTCGACTACTCACCGACTACGGGTGAGGTTCAGTGGTCGGGAACGGCTCAAGGTGAGCTCTCTCGCGAACCTCGGCGATCGCGGGCTGACCCTTGCAAGCTCTCAGGCTACTCGAACTCGTCGACTTGGTCAAGAGGACAAGCATGGGGAATCAACGGCTTCGCACTCATGTACAACGCTACCCTGGACCCCGTCTACCTCGACACTTCGCGGCGCATGGCGAGCTACTTTGTCAACCACTTGCCTGTCCTCGGCGTCTCCTACTGGTGCGTCCCGTTGATTGGCTACGGTACAAAAGCTCACTGTCTATTCTGTCCACAGGGACTTTGATGCTCCTCTACCCTCCACGCTCGACACCTCGGCCTCCCTCATCGCCTCTTCGGCGCTCCTCCTCCTTTCGTCGCTGGAGACCTCGCTCTCAAACTCGTCAGGAGCTCAGCTATGGTCAGATGCAGCAATCACGCTGCTCAGCAATGTGGTAGAGCAGGGAGTGGTTGGATGGGAGGGATCCTCGGTCGTCGGGAACGGCACTGTGAACAATCGCGCCGACCCGTACGCCTTCCTCTTGGACTAAGGTGTGTTCCAAAAGACATCAGCTAATCTGTTCATCTCTCACAGACCCAACAACAACACCGGCATCATCTACGGTACGTCGAAGCCCTTCTTATCTCGCTTTCACCCGTGCCCGTCGCCGAATTGAGCCGACCTGATGGTTCTCTGCTCTCCCGTTTTCTCATAACAGGCGACTACTACTTCATCGAGGCCGGGAACCAGCTCCTCTCGCTCGGCCTCGCCAACTGCACCGATGGCAGCCCCGCCGTTGGCTCGTCGCTTGCCAGCTCTTCGGGCGGCTCGGGCGTCTCGGGCGAGTCAGCAACCTCGAGCAGCGGAGCCATCAGTCCGAGCAGCAGTAGTACGCCTTCTTCATCCGCCTCGCGTAAGCTGCCACTCGTTCGCTCTCGTTCGCGACTCTCGCTGACTCACTTCGGCGCACACAGGACTTCGCCCACCATCGCTCGTTCGCTGGCTCTTGAACCTTCGTAGATCATGGGTAGACTTATAGAGTGTGTAGGTGTAGAGTAGAGTGTTTCTGTAGAAGATGAGGATATCGATAGCGCGCTAGAGAGGAGAACAAGAACACGAGAAGGAGAGAGCACGAGAGGGAGGAGGCGAGGTTGAAGACGTATTATTGATGATGCTAAAGGGGGGTAAGGGTACGAAGAGCGGGGAACTAGTGAATGCGGAAAGAGTGGAGGAAGCCGGCGAAGCAAAGGCACTGCAAGAGAAGGGATCAGCGAGCGCCGAGCGCCGAAAGCGAAAACGAAACGTACGGCGATGAAGATGAATCCTGCAGCGTAGTTGAATGGCCAAGGGTGCGCCGAAGGACCATCTGCAATGGATGCCGCCCAGATGGTTCCGCCGATGAGGGGTCCTGCCGAAAGAGAAAGGTGAGCGAAGGGATCGGCGCCGAGCGAGAGAGAGCTTACCAATGAAGCGAGCCAGGCTGACCGACGACTGGGCCAGTCCGTTGGCGAGAGGTACAAGGTGAGGTGGCGACATGGCATTGACGAGGACCTGCGGCGGAGGAACGAGGTGAGCCCCTGCGCCGAAAACGGAACGGGAACCGAACTCACCATGACGGCCGTGTAAGAGCAAGTCGACGCGAGATACCTAATCGCTGAGAGCAAGGTCATACCAAACATCACGAGGTAGCTGTTGCCGTTCTCTTGTAGGAGACCGCGAAGCTCTGGGAATCTGTAGACGGGGAGGAGCGTCAGCATTCTTCTTCGGTGAACGACCCGTCAGCCAAAGAGAGTGTAAACCTGCAGAACATAGCTCGGGATGTACAAAGCTAGACCGAGGCGGAACCTGTAGTAGTTGAGATAGTCAGCTCGTCGGTCCTCGAGAGGTAGAGGAAGCGGAAATGAGCTCACATCGCGAGATGGCTCAGCGACCCGTTGGGCGGGCCGATGAAGGGATAGAAACGGAATTGCCAGACCAGGGAACAGCCGAACATCGCTGAGACGAGGAAAGCGTAGTTGGCCGCCTGCAAGCCGAGCCCTCCTGATTTGCTCGGCGTGACCAAGAAGCTCATGAAAATCTGGTCGCAAGTGCATCCGTGAAGGGCGAGGAGCGAGTACTGGGCGATCATGCCCAGGGGAAGCTGTCGGATGAGGGACTGCTCGGGCTTCTCCTCCTCCACGGCCGAGCGGTCGTCGGGTGTAGGGTGCTCATGCTCAACGAGCGAGGCAGGGCGTCCAGATTCGGGGATGGCGGCCATGGAAGGGGCGAAGGCCGACTCGTCTGCGCTCCTCTGCACTTGTGCATGATGACCTTGACCGTGTGCGGTAGCGAGCGTCTCGTCGTCGAGTCCAGTGTTGGCAAAGATGCCGACTCCGCCCCGAGCCGAAGAGGCGACTGAACCTCGCCTCAATCGACCGGTCCCGGCGTACGATGCGATGCGCTCCCTCGCCGGGGAAAGCATGGCACGGTCTTGACTTGGAGAACGACTCCTCGAGTGGCCTCCTGAAACTGCGAGAGCGGGCGAGACGTGCCCCGAGCCTCCCTCCTGCCTGCGAGCATGACCTCGGAGATCCTCCATCGACGGCGGTGCGCTTCCAAAGCCGAAGAAGTCGGGTTCACCGTCGTGGTTGCTAGGTGATTCGTCTCCATGGCGAGATCCTCCGACGCGCGACTCTTCGTCCTCGAAGACCGACTCCTCGTAGTCGACCTGGCTGTAATCGTCGGCTTCTCGAGTAGCGTTGGCGACCCACAGATCCGAGATGGAGAAGACAGCTTGCTCGTTGGCCATGAGAAGTCGTTGAGCGAAGGAGAAGTCTCCTCGGTCAAGATCATAGTCCGGTGCATAGGCGTTCGAAGTGGCGACGCTCATCGACCTGTAGCCCGACCGACCGGCAGAGCGTCTGCTTGGAATGCGCATGCCGCTTGCGTCGCTGGGTCGCCGACTCGTGTAGCCGTACGCCGAGCCGGCAGCTCGTGAAGGTCGTCGGTGACCGAGAGGGCTGTGCTCATCGGGAGACGGCGTAGGCAGGGGGGAGAGGGCGGAAGGCGGGGGTGGGACGGTGCCATGGGAAGAGTGGAGGGGAACGGTGCCGCTAGAGTCGGAGGTGGGTAGACGGACGCCCGAGTCGCGGCGAACGAGAGTAACGATTTTGGCGATGAGGGAGCGAAGGAGGGAGCCACAGCTGCGAGTAGCGCGCTGTACGTCCTTCTCGGAGGGAAGCTGAATCGATCCCGTGCGTGGACCACCGTCGGGGTTGAGGAAGAGGGAGAGGAGGGCGCCGCTCGTGGTAATTGAGCCGGCGATGAGGCAGGGGAGGAGGTAAGGGTATTCGGCGAAAATGACCGAGTCTCCAAACCAATGCGGATGGTTCTTGACCTATAAATGGATGCTGTCAGTCTCGTCGACAAGTAGCAGGTGGAATTGACTAACGGGATTCTCGGCGAGACCACCGATAATCGAACCGACGATACCTCCCAGACCCCATGCGAGACCCATGTAGGTGAAGGCACGAGACTCGTTCGTCGGGTCGGTGATGCCCTGCACAGCGGAACGAGCCACACCGACGGCGCCTGAGCCGGAGAAGAGTAAGCTCGGCGCTGCTACCGATCGACGCTCCTACTCACCATTGAAGAGTCCCATCGCAAATCGAATCGTGATCGCGGTCGGCAGATTCTTGCTTGTGCCGAACGCCATGACGCTCAGCCCGTTGCCGAGGAGCGAAGCGAAGAGGACGGCGCGTCGACCGTGCTTTTCGGCGACCGAGACCCAAAGCAGCGACGTGAGGAACTGCGAGAGGAAGAAGACTGACCTGAGGAGTGATGGAGGTGGTCAGCGAGGTCGCTACAACCAGCTGGCAGCCGCCTTACGACACCACGCCGGTCCAGAAGCCGACCAGTGCTTCTCCTCCGCCATCTGGTCCGGCTCCAACGCCAAAGTCCTCAATCATGCTGTAGCAGAGGAGGTCAGCATTAGACTCTAGAAAGCGTGGGCAAGTTAGAGCTCACAAATAGAGGAAGGGCGAGGAGAGCGAGGCCGAGAGGAATTCGCCGAAGAGAGCAACGCAGCTGTAGAGATCGCGGGAGTCAGTCTCGTCAAGCTGCGATCTCGAAAGAACATCCAAAGCTCACAGTACAATGATGGGAATTGTTGGTAGAGGTGTAGGCTCCACGATGAGCTCCTCCTCGTCATCCAAACCGCCCGGCGACCTCCTGCCGCCCATCTGCGATTCCTCGCCCGGCGAAAGCAGCAGGGGATTCCTCAACGGAGGTTGTCGACCGAAGCCACTGGCGCCGCCGAAGCTCTTCCTCCCCTGCGCTCGCGAGACGGACCGCGTCCATTTGAGCGATGGCCCGCGAGGTCGGCCACCGGGCTGTCCTCCTGGAGAGTCGTCCTCCTCCTCTTCATCGCTATCCATTGCGTTTGAATAGGCCGATTGCGAGACTCGGCGGAACGGAGGAGGGGGCATCGAGATGCGATTCGGCGCCTCGCTCCTCGAACCTGCTGCTGCTGGCGCCGGGATGACGCTGCTATCCTCCTCGGTGCTCCTGGATAGGATTCCGCCGAGTAATCCAGTACCTCTGGCGCCGCTCTTGGAAGCCGTTCGTTTCTTGAACGACATTGGCGACGACGCGTTCTGCAGGATCCCCACGGGAGGCGATTGCGAGAGCTGGATCGGTGGGGAGGTGCTCAATAGTGTGGGTGTAGAAGGCGAGAGAGGATCCAAGTCGGTCACCACCTGCTTGGGCGCCGCTGGAGACGACATGGCGAGCGAGTCTCCCTGGGAGAGGACGGTGGGTGAACGGCGAACGTAGTAGGGTGGATGACGAGAAGGGTTATATCCTCCTGTACGTCCGAGTCCCGGCTCGTTGTCGATCCAACGAGGAGAATCAAGGTCGCGTGAGCGAAGGAAGGCAAGCTTGGAGAATCCGAGGAGCCTTTGAGATTCGTCGCTTCGCAGGCCGTTTGAGTGCCGAGGAATGCTGCTCCAGATGCGAGATTGCTACTTGCAGTTGCTACTACTCCAAAAAGAGATTCTCCTCATCGAATGTCCATTGTAATCCGCCCAGTGTCCTTCTCTTTCTTCCCCCCCTCCGAAGCCTCCTTCCCGCTCAGATCCCAAGTGTCCGTTTTCCCCGACCCAGAAGCCAACAATGCACAACGAAACATCACGCCGAGGTGTCTATACAGAGAACGAAGAGAAATCTACAGGTGATGGCAGAAAGCCGACTTGTCGTCCGAACCAACCTCGGCGATGGCGGCTCGGCTCGGCTCAGGCGTACGCCCTCGACCAGCTGGCCATGTTGAACTCGGTGAGGGGAGAGACAAGAGTTGCGGTCGAGGAGAGCCAGGGCTTGAGGAGTGGGGCGAGTTGGCGGTCCTCGCGCTTGCTGTACGAGTCGAACGAGCCCGAATTGCTGTGCGAAGGCGCGGTTGTAGCGTAGTCGCCGAGGTTCGAGGATGGGTAGTAGCTGTCGGTGTACGACTCGGCGTAAGGAAGAGGGGAGAGGTACTGCTCGGCTCGGAGGTAGTTCTGTGCAGGAGGTGGGTCAGCGAGAGCTCCGGGAAGTCGAGCCATCGAAGCTCACGCTGGACGAGCCCTGAGGCAAGAAGAAGGGAGTATCCACCATCGAGCTGTGGTCGAAGCCAGACGTCGAAGAGGAGGGGCTGTTGGTGTGTCCGAGACCAAAGCAAGAGCCCGCAGACGCCGTGAGACCGCTCGGCCTCTTTCTCTCCTCCTGCTCGGCGAGCTGCTGGAGGATGATTCCACCGCGAAGGAACATGCGGCGAAGGGACGTGGGCCAGGTAGTCGTCTGTGACGTCGAGCGAAAAGAAGAGAGGCGAGCGCGAGTGTCGTCAGCGGGCGAGGAGGAGTTGGAGTCTGATCAAAGGGATCGAGATTAGCGAGACTCTTTGCTGAGAGAGAAGGAGAGTCGCGACTTACCGAGGATGGCGATGGAGAGAGTAACAGCAGAGCTCAAGCAAGCGAGCGAGGTGTACATGCTGGCGACAGGTGGGCGACTCGCGGCCGAGTCGATGGCGGAGAGGAGAAGCGCTGCGAAGGGGAAGGGTCAGCAGGTGGACGTCGGAGTCTGAGCACCGATCTCAACTCACTAGCATACTTCGTGCAAGCATCTTTGCACCACTCTGCTCCCTGCTCTCCTGGCAAGTCGGCACTCCCTCGAGTGAGCTTGACGTAGGCGAACGACTTGAGCAGGCTCGGAAACGAGTCGACGAAGGCACCCGACGACGTCCTCGGGTCCATGGAAGAATTGCGAGAGTACGTTTCTGCATTCGACTGGGTCTCCAGGGCTTCGAGCTCTTCATAAAGCGCCAGAAGCTCGATGGACGAAGGGCGCCGAGAGCCGCTACCAGTCGTGGCCTTGGAGATCTTGCAGAGGAGGAGACAGACCGAGTGGAGGGCGATCACGGGCTTCAAAGACGAGGGTGCGGAGGATGCGGCGAAAGAGAAGTCGAACTCGCCAGTGATGGGCGAGTAAGCTTCGTCGGGGAGTTCGGAGGGCAAGCGGCAGGAGATGGTGGCGCCGTCGAGAGGGTGGTAGGTCTTGCCGAGGAAAGAGCGGGCGAGTCTGTGGAATCGAATCGGTCGGCTCTGATCGGGGAGAAGCTGAGAGACCTCGGGGCAACTTACGTGTCGAGCGAGAAGAGCGCCCAAAAGACCCTCCTTCGTTCCTCTGCCTCGAGAGGCGTAAAGCGTGCACTGAGCTCGTCGGGATCTCGTGGCTGTAAAAAAAACTTGTTGGCTTCTGTTCTTCGTTCTCAAGAAGAGCGACAAATCACCAGCTCGAGCTCCCAGCAGCTGGAGATCGGGGTCATGTTGAAGGTGACGGCGGCTTCGAGGTGCCTCGCTCCATCCCAACTCGCCCAGAACATGTTGAGGAGAACGACTGCACGAAGGCCTTCGAGCGAAGGATTCTTGGCGAAGCCTGACAGAAAGCGCAAGGTCAGTGAACGAACCCCTTCTCGGCTGATCCGGAACGCACCTCCAGAGCAGAGAGCCTGCAACGCTCCATCCATCCACGACCTCACCAACAATCCCTTTCCATCTCCCACCGGCATCGAGCTTGCCGCTGCCTCCTCCTCGCTCATCGCCATCAACCCGTTTCCGCAAACGCCGAGATAGGTCGCCAACCACCTGCCGTCGTTGGTCGCTCCATTCTTCCAAAAGGCCTCGCATTGTGCGTCGAAGCTTGGACGATGGAGGACGTGGAAAAGGGGGTTGACGCGCTTGAAGAAGCTCGAGATGGCGGCGGTCGCCTGGCGGTGTGTCGGCATGAGCTGCATGAGGCGTTGGAGGTCTTCGGGGGTCGGGCGAGCCAGGAGGGAGGTGGGTTCCGCGAGGTGAGCTACTGGTTCTGCTGCTAATCTTGCGTCCGCTTCGACCAACTGCAAAGGAGACGAATCGGCGATTCCGCTCAAGGTCAGTCAGCCTGCTCGGTCGGAGCTGTCTGAGGGAGAACCCACCTGTGAGACGAGGGCAGGAAAGTCGAGAGTACTCGACTGGTGTTGACCGATGTTGAGCGAGCCTGCAAGGAGCCGGCTGGCGACCTCCGCATCTTGATTGACGAAGCGAACTGGCGGCGATGGTCGAGGAGGGGAGGCGCCGGCGAGGGAGGAAGGGGCAGAGACGGCTCGAAGGGGCTGCTTGGGACTATGCGCTGGTCGAGGGCTTTCCGAGGATTGGGAGGTGGACCGAAGCTTGAGGATCTTGGATTCGAGCAAGTCGAGCTTCGCCTTGAGCTGAACCGAGGGGATCTCCGAAGGGTCGTCACTGCATTGGATGGTGGTCAGCTAGGCTGGAGCAGGTGGTTGAGTAGAGCGAATCACAAGTTGAGCAGGTTCTGGAAGCTGCACGACAACTCTTCGCCCTGTTGCGCCAAAAGAGAGCGTCAGCTCATGTGCGCGCTGTTGCTGAGGAAAGGACTCACTCGAGCTTTACAGGCCGAGCAGGCCGGGAACTCCAAGCTACAGGACACCTTGCGAGCCCTACAGCTTGCGCACGAGACGGCTCCGCGACCAGGTTTTCGCGTCGAGGAAGCTGCTGGCCGCTTCTTCGACTTGCCAGTCGACGAAGCGCGAAACGGCTTAAAGTCGCCGTCGTCCGACATGCCCGCGAAGAGCAGGGGCGTGTAGCTGAGTAGTAGGAAGGGCGAACGAGCAGAGCGAAGGAGATGGGGAAAGCCAGAAAGCCTTCCTTCGCGCTCTCTGGCAAGCGCTCACTTGGTTTCGAGTCCATGCGCTCGTGCTGATCTTTCGGTCCTGCGGGGGAGAACACAGCTGTGGAGCGAGACAGAGACTCTCCTGTACGCTTCTCCTGCAGCACCCCTTGCAGCTTCTCCTGCACCTCAACAGACTGCTCCTCCCTTCCTGTGCATCTATACAGCTGCAGCAGGCGGCCCGCCAACCCTTAGAGAACCGCGCCTCGCTCGCAATTCGGTCAGCGCTTCACCGCTTTCTGCTCTCTTGGTGGGCAAGAGCTCTCCCATTTTCTGCACGAGGACCGTGAAGCCGAACAATGCGTGCATGACGTTGCAGCACGTTCAAAGTGTTCAGCAACATCCTCGCCCGTCTCGGCCGAAGCGAGAGGGGGTCGAGCCAGCTCAGTTGCAGGTTCGGCGCTCGGTTGCTCACCCTTGCGACGGGATCGCAAGGAATCAAAGCAGTAGTGGACTAACATGCATGAAGTTGAGTTGTGCTTTCCGAATTCCAGCTCGACTCACTGTTCTACAGCCTTCTCACTGCTCGCTCCACGGCCGAGCCGATCTTTGAGCGGCGATCCTGCTCCTCTGCAGCTTGGACTGTTCACGACTTGCTCGTTGGTATGACTCACAATAAAGTGCTCCGCCCCTCTACGTTGCTGTAGGAGATCGGCGAACACCCTCAACAGTAGAAATGAGCTCGGCGGAGGGAATGGCAAAAAATGCCTTGGATGCGCCGATCCATCGTCGGATAGCATTCGGGATAAGCAAGGTGAGGTAGTGAGGGAGCTTAACTCCAACTGAGGCCCCACCGAGAATCTTCCGGGGGCGAGTCAAGTAGAGAAACCGACGCCATCTTCACCGCCGAAAAGTCAATGCGCCGAGTATGCCATCCTGGCGGCAGCTCTGCACTGTATTCGGAGGTAGGCGCAGTTTGATAAAACAGTATTCACGGTCCCGTACAGCTCCAGATGGGGCTACGACGACGAGGAGCTCAGCCCACTTTCGCCGAGCTTGATTTTTGGCAATCGGCGCTGTCGTGTTGGGTCTTTGGGGTATCTCTGAGCTTCTACGAAGCGAAGAGGTGCTCAGCATCTTCTCATCGGAATCCTCCTTGGTCAGGCCAAGGAGCGAACGGCAAGGCCAGCAGCTGCGCCGAGCTGGACCAGCGGGGAGGAGTCTCGAGAGCCTTGGGAGTGTCGAGCTCTTTCGGGCCTGCACCCAACAGCCACACAAGCTTGGCGAACCGATCCAGCAGTTTAGTGATTCGCGTCAAGACCTCTCGAGCTTTGGGAGCGAGAGCGTAGAGCCCGGCGAAGCGCCGAACGTCTTCAAGCCCTGGCCGAAAGCTGCCGGGTCTCTGCGGCCGTGGGAGAGCCTTCGCTTCTCATGTGAAACTTCAGGCTGGGTGGATGTAGTGCGGTACGCGACATTCTCTCACAGCTCGAGGTTTGTCATACGCCCTTGAGCGTTCGCAAAGGACCATCATCGCCGAAGTCGACTCGTCAAGCCAGCACTCTCGCTCAACAACGACCTCTGTAAACGGTGCAGACACCCAGAGATAGTAGACTAACGATAAATTTGACATTTCCGTACAGCTCAAAGTGTCTGCAAGAACAGCGAAAAGTGGGGAGGGGCTACGATGAAAGGCGAACTTCTACTCCTCTCCTGACTCTCGACGTTTGTACAGGGGTAGCAAAGAGGCGGGGTGTTTAGTAGGGGACGGTGGTGGCCTGGAACGGGACCTCGACAATGGCGGGGCCGGCGACGACAATGTCGTCCGAGAGAGCAGCGTTCTTGCTGGCGAGGATGACGTCTGTTGTAGAGAAGTAGAAGGTCAGTATGTGTCGTAGGTTATATATGATCTCGAGAGACGTACACTGCTGTCCGTACATGCCCTCGGGAACCATAACCTTGCCGTCCGATCCAACCTCAACGGCGGTCTGTCCGGTGGCGGTGAGGAAGCTGTAGGGTGGTGTGAGGAGTCAGTAACCGGTCGGAGAGAAGAAGGTGGAAGAGCATGACTCACAGAGCAAACTTTCCAGAGACGTCGCCGTCGTAGGAGAGAGTGGTCATGCCGTCCTCGAGCGCCGAAGCAGTCAGGACGGGGAAGGCCTTGACGGGAAGGGCGGGGTTCGAAGATGGACACTCCGTGATGAATTGTGCAGCAAGAGAGTAGACCTCATTGATGCCGAGATCGGTGTCGAAAGCCTGGAGATGAGAGGGTGCGAGGTCAGGTTCGGCGACGATGAAGAGCGCCGTTGCGACTCACTTGGGGAAAGCTGTCACCGTTCTGTGCGGCTCCACGGATCCAGGCAGAGTGACGAGCCTGTCAAGCGTGCACATAAAGTCAGCTGCCGTACCCAAGCGGCGCTCGAAGCCGGCCGAGCCCGGAGGGGACGGAGGGAAGGACTTACCTCGACGGCGAGCACATCGGCGGCGTAAGTGAGGTAGTCGGGGTTCGTGATCAGACGAGCCGCACCGGCGTATGCCGAGACTCCGACTCCCTCGAGCTGCTGAGCGACTGCGATGAAGGAAGCCGGGGAAGTGTCGGGGAAGGAGTACGAGCACGCCTGAGTTGCAGTGGCTCCTGCAGCCTCCAGAGCTCCAGTAAGGAAGTCGACGTGAATCTTTTCATGTGAGGCTACCTCTGTGAGCCGATAACGAACCCACTCGGGGAAGTCGGCGGACATGAAGGCGTCGGCCGAGTACTTCTCGAGGCCCTGCTTGTAGAAGGCGGCCTCGAGGTGCTCGAGGGTGAGGGCGACTGTGGTAGAGCAACAGAGTGATCAGCTTCGTCCCAGGCTACAGAGAAGGAAGAGGAGGGGGAAGGAGAGTCGGGAAGCGAAGAGCGAGGGAGTGGGAAGGAACGCCGAAGGGGATGGGGTGCGCTTGACTGGTGGCAGGAAGGCGTGGAAAGTGTATGGGAGGAGCAGCTCACAGTTGAGAACAGCAACGTCGATGTTCTCCTTGGCGGGAGTACCGGTGTTGTTGCGCTTGGCGAGGGGAGCCGCGACGGCGAGGGAGGCGGTAGCGAGGGTAGCGAGGATTCCGGTGCGCATGGTGAGAAGTGATGTGTAGGAAGGAGAGAGGGAAACGAGAGAATCCCAACCTCTTGTACAAGACGAGATCGCTCGATCCGGTTCCCCTCGGTGGTCATCGAAGTCGAACCACGGTTGCAAGTCGACTCGAACGGGGATGGTACGAGTCTCGATGGGGAAGGAGTGGGGCCCACCTGAAATCCGCTGATCCGATGCGGTGGGACTTTCGAGCACGAGAGTCTCGTCGTCACCTTTTTAATCAAAAGATCGCTCACTTCGTCCGATGGTTCGAGGAGTTCGCTCGATGTGACTGGCAGCGCATTCGGCACTCGTCGTGACCGCTTCCCAGAGCATGATGGCCAAACTCTCTGCGCTGAGCTCCTTGGCGGGCAGCGCAGAACGAAACGAACGGCAGCCGGCCTGGCAGGGTCGTTCGATTCCTCCGGCGGCGATGAGGTCGGCACCCTGCACGGGGGGAACCGATGACCTTCGCACACCGAGCGAAAGCCTAATACGAGTCTTACATTTACCAACAGAGGTTGTTGCCCCGTCTCAGCTCGTTGAAGCTCAGCCCAGAAAGCCTGGAGCGAAAGCCCCACCTGCTCCTTTGGGCGGACCACGCTTCCGAAGGTGCGCTGGGCAGGCAGCAGAGTGAGGCCTCGCACGGAACCGAGTCTGATGTCATACAGCTTGACCCAAAGCAGCGGGTCACGCTGCACGAACAGCGAGCGGCAAGCGGAGGCCGGGCGCGTGCACCTCCTTCCTTCTTGGGCAGTCTTGGACAGCACCGAGGTTCGGCGGGAAGCAGGCGGTAGGTAGCCACCCAGAAGCGACGGAGAAAGCTGTAGGACGATACAGCTGCAATTGCGAGTCGAGGTCAAGACGATTCTGTAGCGCGAGATCAAGCCTGTCGTTTGGGACGACTGGACGCAACAGCGGTCTCCCTCTTGCCAACTCCTTTTAATCTCTTCGGCTTCACCTCTGTGAGCTCCTACAGCCCGATCAAGCTACAGAAAAGCACCCTACTCACTCTTACAAACGTACCCTATATACAGCGCTCCCAGCTCTTAACTCTCGAGTAGAGGCCGCCCTCAAGCAGCTCGCGCCTCATCGACATGGCCGGTTTTCGCGATGAAGACGAGGACTTTGCGGATCTGCTACCACCGCCTACGATGACCAGCTCGAGCTACGCTTTCGCCTCGGAGAATGATGAAGAGGACATGTCGGCCGACCCTTGGGGCGACACGACGTCGAGCGGCAGCGCCCTCTACACGCCTTCACCCTTCACCAGCACCTACGAGCCCCAGTCGCTTGAGCAGCAGTCTACTCTACCACCAGCTACACCTTCTTCCTACGATGAACCTCGAGGCTTCACTCGCGAGAGCGCGCCGGAACCAGAAACGCCCGCCTACTCGCGGACGGCGTCGACGTCCTACAACTACGACAGCTACCAGGAGGAACCTACATCTCCCATCGCATCTACTTCACCCTTCCAAGCTCCCTACTCTCCTCCCGCCGCCGCTGAGCAGACGCCGTTTGGCTCGCCGCCCGTTTCCCCGTCACGCACCTCCAACTCGGCCTACTCGCCGACCTCGCATACTCGACAGGCTAGCAAGCCAGATCTCTCGGCTTTACTGGGCGAGGAGAAGCCTATCCTCCCCAAGTTTGCGAGGCGCGAGCCGCCGGAAGGAGTCGCTGGGCCACTGGGAGGCAAGATCGCGGTGCTGCCAGTGAGCTCGATTGGCAAGAAGCCGGTTGGAGGAGCGTTGGCGACTCTGTTGGGACTGGAAGTGGACGAGGCAGAAGCCAAGAAGGAGAAGGAGAGGCAGGAAGCGGCGAGGAAGGTCAAGGAGCAACTGCCTGCGAAGGCGTCTCCTCCGCCAGCGCCAGTGAAGGAGGAGCCGAAGGAGGAGCCAAAGAAGGTCGCTTCACCACCAGCACCGCAGACGAGCCCACCCCGACCGCTACGCGTGCCGCCGAATCCGCCCCTCCCGTCGCCGAATCCCAATCCATCGCCAACTCCTCGACCTCCGAACGTCCAGCTGCAGAGACCCTTCCTGCCACCGCAACCACCTCCGAATCCATCCCACCAGTCCTCGTGGCCCTCTCCACCCCTCTCCCACCATCACCCTCCGTCTCTCCACCACCGCCTGCCGACTCGGACACCCTTACTCCTAAGCCGCCTGCCCTCTCCCGCGCCTCTTCGACGGCAGGTTCGATGCTCTCCGTCGATTCCTCACAGGGAAACGGCGTCTACGACACCATCGTCAGTCCTATGGAGGCAGAAGGTGCTGGGGAGGCTTGGCCCGGAGAAGAGGCCAAGGGCTCGGTCGAGGGACTAGAGCAGAAGCTCGAAGCGCTCAGGGTGGATACCTCGTCGACTGGGGATAATGAGGAGGCCTCCATGGACGCGTCGGAGCCCACACCTACCGAGTCAAACGGCGAGCAACTTCCCTCCTCCGAAACGGCCACTCTTGCTCCGACTCCTTCGACTCCTCCACCAGCACCAGCTACCTCCCTTCCTCCCGCTATCGAGACCGGACCCGACCCCTTCGCGCAATACACGTACTCTGAGGCGCCTTTTCCCGCAACCAGTAGCGCTCGCCCTTCCTTCTCCGAGGGTCCCATCTCGCCGACGACAACGCGAGGCTTCCGTTCTTACAACGGAAGTACAGACGAGGGAGTATTCGGTGGTGCAGACGACGCGGATAGTCTGCGAGGGACGTACAGTCGAAGCGTCGAGGTCAGCGAGGGCGGAGAGGATACCTCCGAGCCGATGGATGCGGAGAGGGCGGGCATCACTTCGCCACCGCTTCCACCGCTACCGACGATGGGGTCGCCTTCCGTCGGCACCTCGCCCAGGAGTACAGAGATCGGAGGCTCGCTCGGCCCGACTTTCATCATCTCGGTCGGCGATCCGCAGAAGATTGGAAGCAGCCTCAACGTCGCGGCTCAGCACACTGTCTACACCGTTCGCACCAGGGTGAGCTTCACTATTCTGGATCCTCGCTTTCCTGTTTGCTGATCCTCCCCTCTCGCTTGTAGACCACCTCGAAGGCCTTCCGCAAGAACGACTTCTCGGTCCTCCGTCGCTTCAGCCATTTCCTCTGGCTCTTCGACGCCCTCACCCTCAACAACCCAGGAGTCATCGTCCCCGGCATGCCCGAGAAGAACGCTCTTGGTCAGTCCCGACTTCTCTCGCCGCTCTTTGCCCCTCGCTGACCCTCGCCGTCAATCTCGCAGGTCGTTTCGGAGCCGATTTCGTAGAGAACCGTCGCTCCGGTCTTCAAGCGGCGCTCATGAAGATTGTCTCGCACCCCATGCTCGTCGGCGACCCTGACTTGCGCCTCTTCCTCGAGAGCGATACCTTCTCCATCGACGTGAGCTGCTCGACCGAGCTTCAGGCAAGTCGAAAGCTGACTCACTTCACTTCCATAGATCAAGCAACGAAAGCTCGATACGGGAGCCGAGAGCAAGGGTCTCTTCGCGTCCCTCAGCGGCGCCATCACTGGTCCCTCTTTCGTCGAGTTCGACGAGGTGCGCTTTTGATTCGGCTCTTGGCCTCTGTGCCCTCGTTGACCCTCCCTTCGCCTCTACAGTACTTTGACACTCGTCGCCACATCCTCGACACCTTTGAAACCCAACTCCGTTCCCTCCTCACGTCGCTCGCCTCGGCTTCCAAAGTCCGCCATTCCCTTCAAGGCTCCATCTCCGAGCTGCAATCCGCCTTCCTCGGTCTCGCACAGTGTGATCTTTCGCCGAGCCTGAGGAAGGTGTTGGAGGACGCGGCTCGGCTGCAGGAGAAGCTGAGGAGGCTGAGTGAGGAGCAGAGTGCCAGTGAGGAGATGATTGGAGGGTTGAACTCAGTCGCTGAGGGGTACGCGAGGCTGTGCGCTAGTGCTAGGGTACGTTCTCTCGCGCTCCATCGCTTCATAGCTCGAGCTGACCCTCGCTCTCTAACAGCTCGTCTTCGGCGCTCGCATCAAAGCCTACCACGTCTGGCAGTCGGCCGAGTCCTCGTTGAGGAAGACCAAGTCCGCTCATGAGAAGGCCAAGAAGTCGGGCAGGACTCATTCGGAGCTGTTGGGCTTGTCGGTGTCCGAGATTGCCGAGGTGAGTTTCGGTCGTCTTCTCTCTCGCTGAAGCCTTTCCTCTCCTCTCCCACTCCCTTCGCACCACATCATGTTCCCTCTACCCCTCTGCTCTCCCTCCACGCACCTCAACTCCTTCATGCAGTCCAGGCGGGGGACCACCAGGCTTGAGAGCGTCGTCTCATTGACCCTGCTTCTTCTCACTGCTGTTCCCCCTGCCCCTGCCCCTGCTCCCCCTCTCCTCCCTCCCTCACCTCTCGCATTCGCATTCGTAACCGAGCAGGACGGCAGCTTACGACTCACTTTTGGCAACCAGGCCGAACGGAAAATGCTCGACGCCAAGCAGGACTTTGAGGACGTGAGCAAGTTGACCAAGGCTGAGATGGCAAGGTTCGATAAGGAGAAGGTCGAGGATTTCAAGAAGGCGATCGAGGATTATGCGGATGGATTGGCGACGAGGCAGAGGGAGGTGAGTTGGTGTCGAGTGGTCCCCTGCGCCGCAATGAATCGAGAAGCTGATCCTCCTCTTTGTCGTCGGAACAGGTCGTCGCCGCGTGGCAAGTCTACCACGACATGCTCGTCAACGTCGTCGCTGCCAACACTCAGCCGTCACCCACCTCCCTCCCAGCGCCGACCGCCGCCGAGGAGCAGCAATAGCGCCGAGCCGGGTCAGCTCGCCTTTCGTAGTTGCATTTCGATAATAGCAGTCTTGCCTTGTGCTCTTTGTCACGCGTTTACGTCGTCACACCGTTGAGCGAGAGCCTCGAGCTGTTGGAGAGCAGTGAGGGCTCCCTTTGTCGAGGGCTTTGTCGGCCGAGAGGGAACATGCTCAGGCCTCGCATCCCCTCGCTTCCGCTGCTCGGAGGTCGAGCTCATCACATCTTGGGGAAGGCCGCAGAAGCTCTTTTGTGCTCGAAGAGACGCTGTGTCGCGGCCCAGCGAGCGGGAGCGGTACAACAGCGACTGCTTCCCTCCTTCTCCTTCTCCCCTCTCGTTCGCGCCCACATCTCTCTCCAAGCTTCCACCGTCTCAAAAACATGCCCATCACTCACGACTCCATCACCGCGGCCTTCGCCCCCCTCTCCACCGAGAACCACATGGCCTTCTTCGCCACCTCCGTTTCCCCCGAAGTGGTTTGGCAGTACGGGGCGCCTGGAGCTACTCACCCTCTCGCTGGGCGCTACGAGGGAATGCCAGCTTTCGTCGCTGGGACTTTTGCCAAGCTCGGAGGCTGCTTCGCTGGTCAGTTGCTCTCGTCTCGTCGTCGCCGAAGCTCTGCGCTCGATGCTGGTCCACGTCTTCGATTCCAGTGACATCGCTGACCACTTCCTCGGTCGATTCATCTCCACAGCACCCCTCAAAATGACCCTCACCTCCGTCCTCGTCGACAGCAGCAAGAACACCGCCGTCGTCGAACTCCGCACCGTCGGAACAGCCAAGTCGGGCGCCAACATCGACACCACGGCTGTCTGGATCGTCGAGGCCAACGAGAAGGACGTGTTCACTGAGATCACGAGCTACGTGGATTCTGCGTTCCTTGTTGAGTAAGTTCTGGTGCTCGGCGATGGATGGCGAAGGGAGCTGACTGAGCTTGGGTTTCGACAGGCTGTTGGAGGATAACAAGCAGTACTTGGCTTGAGAAGAGTTGTGGGGGAGGATTGAAGCGTAACAGTAGTAATATATCAAGTCGTTCTGCAGTATGAGGAGGTAGCGAAAGAAGCGAGAGAACGGAACCCCAAGCTCGGCGGCTCGGTCGACTCAGCTGGTCTGTAAGACCCGCGCAAAGGGCACGAAAGGTGTAAAATGACCTGTATTCCATCCTCAGCTGCTTTTCCACGCTTTTGGGCTCTTCATCTGACGGTAGCCGTCCCTCGTCGACGAAGCAAAGGCGCGACTTGTCGCCGAATCTCGGATCTCGGTGATGGGATGAGAGAGCTGTCGGAGGTCCTGAGTGTTCGGTATTGATGGTGGAATGGTCCTGCGAGGTTGTTGAGTGATGTAGGTCGATGCAGCAGGTCGACAAGAGGCGCGAAGACCTCGAAACGCCCTCTTTCTCCTCCCCTACCCGCCCACGAACACCATGAGTGCCATCAGTCCAATTCAGGGAATGCTTAAGCGCCACGTCAGTATATTATCACCTCTCTACATGCTCCCATCCCCCCAGCTCGCCTTGCAAGGCTGCAGAATCGCCGTAGGGAGCGCTTGAAGCAGGAGAGCTGACCTTCGACCTCCGGGCCCTTCTTCCTACTACCACAGCTGCTCACCCACCTGAGCATCGGAATCGGAGGAGGACTCGTCTCCGGCTACGCTTGGTGGTGCGCTACAGCTCCGCCTTGAGGAGGACCGAGGACGAGCAGGCGAGTCGACCCGCAGGACGCTGATTCGTTGCCTTTTCCCTCCTTGTACGCTGGTCGTGATGCGCTACAGGTACACCTTCCACACTCCCAAGATTGCCATTCGTGACGCTTGGTACGTTTTCCAGCTCGTTCGGCGCCGAGGATAGGAAGAGCGGGAGCTGACTGGAGGGGCTGTTGTTGGCGTTGGCCCGAGTAGGTACCTCGAGCACCAGGCCGACAAGTCCAACTAAGCGCGCGTTGGAGTAGACGATACGATATCGGGGGGTGGTAGCAGTTCAGCAGTGAAATGAGCAGGAGGAGGAAAACCTTGGGATTCAGATCGCTCGGCGACGGCTCGGAGAGAGCGAATGGGAGGCTTCGAGGGACTTCGCGCTGTTCGCTGTCCACCGCGAGACGAGGCTTCTTTTCCTGCTTCCAACACCTCCCGCTACTCACGCTCAACAGCCTGCACCATGCCCCCAATCCCTCCCATCAAAGGCATGCTCCTTAGGAGCGTGAGTCGGCTCTCTCCTCGCCTGCTCGCTGCTCGCTCCGTTCGCTCGAATCAACGACTGACAGACGGCCCGCTCGTGCTCTCACATGGAACAGGCTCTCACTCACATCACCATCGGCCTCTCCTCGGGCATCATCGCCGGCTGCTACTTCTGGTGAGCTGCATCCTTTGTCGACCGCTCGGAGCAGACCGAGAAGGCAGGGGAAGGTGCAGGGCGTCGCAGTAGCTGAGGACGCATAGCTGGCGACGAGATGGAAGCTGACCCTCAAGCTCTTCATCTACACGAAGGTACGGCATTCGCGGTAACGAGGGTAAGTCACCGGCCTCCCTTTCCACGTCGCTCGGCGCCCTCGTCGGCGAACGAAACAACCAGCTCACGCGTCTTTTTGCTTCGACAGTCCGCATTCGCGACGAGTACTATGCCAAGCTGCAGAGGGAGAGGGATGGCGTCAAGGCTTGAGAAGAGGAATAGGCTGAAAGTCGGCGGAATGGAGCGATTAGGCGAGGTTGGCGAGGGGATGATTGCAATGGGCGTCGTTCGCAGGACTCGAGCTGATGTTAAGAAGAGTGACGAGGAGTGTACTCGACTCGTTGACTGCCCCGCTTCGCATTACTCTCGAGCTTCAGCGACCTTGCGAACGACTTGAGTTCATTTCGAGTTCGCTTTTCCCTCCGCTTTATCTCCTGCTGCTACTTCTCCTCCTACTCCAGATCGACATCGGGGTGAGACCACAGCTTGAACGTCCGGCTGTACTCTGCGCTGGCGATGAAGCGGGCGTCTGCGCAGCGGGGGACGAGTCAGCTCAGGCTCAGCTCAACTCGGCGAAAGCATCGCCGTGTGAGGGCAGGGTGCAGGGAGGAGAGGGAGGAGAGAGAGAGGAAACTCACCACTGGAAACATCAACGCTCATCACCTTGCCACTCTGATCGCTCGTCATGCTCTTGACCTGCTGCCAATCATCCGCCGACCAGACCTTGACCATTCCATCGTATCCGCCAGAAACGAGGAACGATCCCGAGACAGGGTAATCGGGCTTCTCCTCCCCATCCGCACCATCGAGCGCCATATCATGCGATTTATCGCTCTCGCCCTTCGCCTCGGCAAAGACGTCGAGGGAGGCGAAGCCGCGAGGGAGGGAGGTGGAGGGGTAGGAGGAAGGGGAGGGAGCAGGGGGCGCTTGGAAGAATTTGAGGTCCGAGATCGCGGACTTGTGGGCTGGGATCGTGTAGATTGATTTGAGGGAGCGGAGATCCCAGATTCGGATCGTGTCGTCGTTGGAACCGGAGGCAATTTGGTGGCTGTTTGTAATCAAAAAGAGCGTCAGGGGTTGTAGAAGAGAGTGGAAGAGAAAGGTCAGCAGAAGCAGATTGACGGGGAGAGGAACGAGCGAGATGCGCACCCGTTCGGCGAAAAGTCCATGGCGAGAATATCCTTGACGTGTCCGTCGAGGACCATGCAAGTCTTGCCCGACCTCAAATCCCACACTCGTCCAATCGCATCGAGTCCACTGTACAACGCCAGAGCGGTCAGCATCGTCTCCCTGATTCGTCCTAGGTGGAAATCCTCACCCCGTGCAAACCAAGCTCCCATCCCCCTGGAAAGCAATGCTATACACCTCCTTACTATGCCCCTCTTGCAGCAGTAGCTCTTCTCCTCCTCGCTCAACGTCCCAAAGGCGCCAAGTGCCGTCGTAAGAAGCTGAACCGAGGTAACGGCCTGAAGGGTGGAAGCCGATGCGGCAGACGCGGGCGGAGTGGCCGGTGAGGGTTTGCAGGGGCGCGTCACTGTAAATTGAGTGTTCAGTAGAAGAAAGGGAGAGAAGGGAGAGAGAGAACCAACCCGTCGAGACCCCAGAGCTTGATGTCGTTGTCGGCGCCGGAGGTGGCGAAGTTGGTGGCGGTGCGCGATTGGGAGAGGGTAGCTTGTGGGTGCCACGCGACTCCTCCTATCCGCTCCTTGTGAGCTGTACAATGAAGCAGAGCAAGTCAGCTCGGTTCTAGCGGAAAGGAGGGCGAAGCGAGAGCTCACCCTTGATCGTCTTGATCTCCTTGCAAGCGGGTACGCTCCACAGCTTGGCGCTACCGGTCCAGGAAGAGGTAAGGAGCATGGAAGAATCGGGAGAGAAACGGAGGGAGGAGAGGGCACGAGTATCGCCGATTTGGGAACCGAGGTTGGTGAAGGACTTGAGATTGTTGAAGACGGCGCGGCGGACGTCGATGAGGCGGCCGAGAGGGATGGTAGTTTCGGAACGTTGACGAGCTACACGCTTGCGTGCCCTGTTAGATACGGGAGGGATCAGCAAGGCTAAATGGAGCGAAACGAGGGGGGAAGCGCACCTAGGCAGCGAGAACTCGGCGATGTCCTTCCTAGCAGCCTTGAGAGTCAAAGTGCCCTCGGTATAGAACTCTTCCTCCTTCTCCTCATCCCCATTCTCACTCCCACTACTGCTCTCCTCCTCCTCGTCGCTCCCAACCTGCATCTTGGCATCCTTCTCCTTCTGCCGCTGCTGGCTCCACAGGTAGCGCAATCGGTCCCTACGATCCTCTGGCCGCTCTCCGAACAAAGTGATGGGCTCGCCCATCTCGCGCAGGCGCAAGCGGACGTCGGCATCCTTGGTAGGGACAGCGATGCGCCGGGCGGATTGCTTGCGGTCCAGCTCAGCGAGGAGACGAGCCGTCTCGGGATGCGAGGCTGACTCCTCAACGTCCATCTCCCTGTGCTCCAGGTCGGCGAAGTCGATGCCTCCTTCGGTCGCCATGTTGGGCTGATTTGGCTGCTTGCTTGAGGCAACGAGAGAGCGAGAGGTGAAGGCGGGCTGAAGGAGCTGTAAGAGGTCGAGCGAGGCGCTGTAGCAGATGCGAATTTACTATGTAGGACGGTACGCGGTCGAAGAAGCTGTAACGAGCAAGAATGAGGCGGGAGGGAGACCTTTGAACGGGTCGCGCGGCTCCTTGCCCTCCGACTCATCACTCGTCGCTTTCCGCTCGCCGCTCGCTCGTACCGGCCTACAGGGCTCGCTTCTCTCTCGTTACAGGCGCTTCTGTACCGCTTCAGCACAGGGCGTACGGCTCTCACCTCCATTATGTTGCGGCTACCCTTGGTCGTCGCGTTCCTCTCCCTCTTGCACCTTTCCTCGGCCCTCTACTTCTACCTCGACGCGGGCGAGAACCGATGCTTCTTAGAGGAGCTGCCTAAAGATACCATCGTCGTCGGTAGGTCCCATTTCCTGCAGCTTTACAGCTCAGCGCGAGGCCAAGGGGACGTGTCGAGCGGCGAGGACTGAGCTGACGCCTCTAATCTCGTTTGTAGGTCACTACAAGGCTGAGGAATGGCAAGAGTCGACCAAGAACTACATTGTCAATGATCAGCTAGGCATCCAAATCGTCGTACAGGTCCGTTTCTTTCGCTCCGGCGCTTTCTCTCGTTCGCGCACGCGTGACTGACCCAGTCCCTCGGCTCTCTGACGACCAACAGGAAGTAGACAGCGGCGACAAGGTAGTCAACACGCGTGGCCTGCCCCAAGGCAAATTCACCTTCACCTCGCACGAAGCCGGAGACCACACCATCTGCCTTCGCTCCAACTACACCGGCGGATGGTTCTCGACCCCTCAAGTGCGCATGCACCTCGATATTGCCGTCGGAGAGGCCAAGGTGGACGAGGAGGGCGAGCGGGAGCATGTCAAGGATCTGGCGGGCAAGGTCAAGGACCTCAATTCGCGGTTGGCGGACATCAGGAGGGAACAGGTGTTCCAGAGGGAGAGGGAGGCAGAGTTTAGGGCATTGAGCGAGACGACCAACTCGAGGGCCGTGTGGTGGAGTATCGCTCAGCTCGTCACCCTCATCGGCACCTGCACTTGGCAGCTCAGACATCTCCGAATGTTCTTCGAGTCTAAGAAGCTGTACGTTGGAGCCTGTTTCGACCCTTCCTGAGCTTCTTATTGACCTCAACTTCCACTCACAGTCGATAGCTTGGCGTCCGCTGTAGCGAGTGTAGAAAGACGAGACGACGAAAACCGGCGCCGAATGAATCTCAATTCGAGTCGAACTCTGAGCACTGTGCGATGCGATGCGAAGCTCGGCAGAAGCTTCACTAGTACTCAAGATCTCGGACGACCTGCTCGTGCGGGATGCAACGATTCATATAAAGCAGGAGAAGGAGAATGTAGACGACGGGCGAGGGTTCGGCGATTCGCTGTTCAGTTCCGCTTCCGCTGGACAAGAGATGACCAATGACGGCTCAAATTCAAATGCAAACGTCAACTAGCTGACTGCAGTACCAATATTAAGACGTGTATCGTCGACCCTTTGCAACCGAAAACCGAAACCCAAGCGCCGAACCCTCCTCCTCGCTCCCCTTCACTCCTGTAGACTTTACTCTCCATCACCTCCAGCCTTCGAAGAGTCAACCTCAAGCGATCTGGAGTCCGGGGTCGGCAGCGCAGGGAGTGTTGGTGCCAACGACTGAAGAGGGAGAACGCCGAGACGGACGGTCAGTTTTCGGCGCTGAAGCCAGGCGAAGGGAAGAGGAAACGCACCGAAGCAGTTCTCGCCGCGGTACTCTACCCGCTCGCATACACCGTAGGGGTCTGCAGGAAGCGAAGGGTATCAGCACCCCGGTCTCAAGCGCGTGATTTCGGAGCAGAGAGGTTCGGGATGGAAAGAGCGACTCACTAAGCAGAGGCGAAGAGCAGATGTCATAGTAGTCGCCGGAGAGACTGACGGCACCGGGGACTTTGGCCGTCTCGGCGTAGACAATCAAGCCGCTGCACCGGCAGGATGAGGACGAGAGGCTGAAGACAATGTCGAAGTCGGCTCCTTGGTCTGCAGCGGAGCCGTGGGGTCAGCGGGGGACTTGAAAAGAATGGCGGAGTCAAGAAGGCATAGTGTTTACCCCGGTGACTCGAGCAGAAGTCGGCGCACTGCCTCTCGGTCTTGGGCTCGGTGCTCTCAATGTCGAACCTGCCATCGAGCGCCGAGGAAAGAGCGACTCCAGGGATACGATAATAAGTAGGCGAGGTCGTCTGCTCCGCCTGGCAAGTGTTGCCCGAGGGAGTGTAGCCCGTCTCGCAGGTGAGGACGGTGGAGAGGGTGCAAGTCAAGGCGTTGGCGGGGCAGTCGGTGCAGGTGATGCCCGCAGAGGTGGAGCTGGTGAATGTCTTGGCGGGGCAGTTACCGTAGCACTTGCCCTGGTAGAGCTTGGTGCGGAACTCGCTGTGGAGCCGAGCCAAAATCAGCGCTCGCTTCCGAGGGGCACTCGGGGCAAGGTCGCCGGCCGAGTCTGGAGAGGGCTCACCAGCTCAAAGCCTCGGTAGCGGTGCAAGTAGCAGCGTGGAAGTCGACCTTGGAGCAAGGGGTGCAGGCGCGTGATCCAGCTGCACGTCGAGGCGAGCGATCAGCTCGGCGCTTCGATTTCGGCGCAGGAATGGCGACTCACTCTCTGCGCCGAAGGTGCTAGCGGGGCACGAAGTCACACACTTTCCTCCAGAAAGGAAGAGGGGAGAGCTGCATCCAGTAGCGGCGGTAGTGGTGCAGGTGGAGCTTCCAGGAAAGAGGGCCTGGCAGGGCGAGCAGACATTGTCTGTGAGGAGGCGATCAGCTAGGCTCAACACTGCACAAGAGGTATGCAAAACTCACTTTTTCCGTATGAGCCATCCGGGCACGCAGCGACGCAACGCTTGGTCGCGGAATCGAGGAACTTGGTCGAGCTGCTCGGCGATGAGAGGAATGAGCCAGGTGTCCCCTGTTGTGTGAGAGGTGGCGATGCGAGACGTACCAAGAGAGAGCGCCGGCACTGTTGCATGTCGCCGCATCATCAAAAGTCGAGGTGCAGGTCACGCACTTGCTGTCTGCGAATCAAGAGAGACAGAGTCAATTCGGCTTCTGATGTCCTGTAAGAGGTCGAGGGCTCACTGAGGACGAATTGACCGGTGGGACATGTCCTTGCGACTCCGACTGAGGTGAAAGAAGTCAGTAACGTCCAGAAAGAAGGAGGAGGCAGGGACGAAGAGCTCACTCGCTCGCTCCTCGAGGGAGGTAGGCAGAGCTTGAGTGGAAGCGGCCAGGAGCAGGGCAGTGGCGAAGAGAGAGTGGATCATCTTGTAAAGGCGAGAAGGTGTATAGAGAAGGAAGAGAAGCAGCAGCGAGAGTTTCGCTCAACTCTTTGATCTTTGACGGGGAGAAAAGGAGGAAGGCCGCCGGCCGAGAGAGGGCCAGACCTCCCCGTGATCGGTGCACAGGTGTCTTGCCGAGCAGGAGCGAAGCCAATCTTGAACCTACTCTCCCTTTTTGGCCTCCTCTGCTGCTGCTCATTGGTCCGAGCGAGCCGTAGGAGCGGGTTACCAACGATCGAACCCTTCTGCACGGGAGTGTAACGCTTCGCCGAGGTTTGTGAGGGGTGGCAGCCGGTTGTACCTCGGCAGCATTCCTGTACGATCCTGGAGCCTCAGACAGCGACCCTCAGCGACCCCGCCCTTCAACAGACATTTCGGAACCGAGCTACACATCGCCGAGGAGCCTTCCACGGTCGCCTGGTTTCATGGCTCGCGCCGACGGCTCTCAATTCGCCTGCTCTCCGCCCGCGAGGAGCCAGGTCTGTTTGGTGTTTTTGAAGCATGATGATAGCATCCTGGGCGACCACCACGCCCCCGCATGCTGCTCGGCATGCGTTGCCCCGTCCTCCGTGCACCACACCACAAATTCCAGTCGAGAAACACACACGCGCAGAGGGAGTCCCTTCGTTTACTTGAGGGGGATCTGTACAGGAAAGAGGTCGTTAGCGAGGGAAGGGAGCGGCGACGAGGGCGGCGAAGGAGACGCACGAAACGGGAGGAGTGGGTGGCTCCGATTCCGGGACGTCCGTGGCGAACGGGCTTGTAACTGATGGAGAACTCGGCGAGGTAGTATCCGGTCATCTCGGGCTTGATCTCGACGGCGTCTGATGGGGAGAGCGCGCGGTCAGCAATCAAGTTGCGCCGAGCGCCGAGGTCGCCCCGGACGGCGCGAAGGTGCAGCTAAACTCACTGAAGACCTTTCCGTTGTAGATTCCAATGACGGATCCGATCATCTCGGGGACGATGATCATGTCACGGAGGTGGGTCTTGACGCACTCGGGCTTCTCGCCAGGAGCGGCCTCCTTCTTGGCCTTGCGGAGCTTCTTCATAAGGGCCATGGGCTTGCGCTTGAGCCCACGCTGGAAGCGTCGGCGAGCACGAGCGTGAACCAGCTCGGTGAAGGCAGCCGAGTCGAGGTCGAGGAGCTGCGAGAGCTATGGGTGTGGGAACGCGTCGGCGTGGCGTGGATGAGACGTGAAGGGTGGAAAATGGAGCGCAAGGTCAGCCTAATGGCCTAGAGATGGAGAGGTACATCGCATGGCGAAGCGGAACGCACCTCGACACCACGGTAGGTGAACTTCTTGAAGGTGCGGGCACGGCGGTTCGCGGCGGCGATCTCGTCGGCGTTCATAATGGGCCTGCAAGTTGTAGAACGATAGGAGAAGGCGAAGGAGGAGAGGGAAGGGAAGGGAAGAGGGTCAGCGCCCGTTACGAGTGCGAACTGGGCACGCGTTGCGAGTCGGCCGATTTGGGCAGCATGCACCCCTGCAGAACGAGCAGCGTCTCCCCCTATGCGTCGCCTTCTGTAGTCTCTTCCAGCTGCTGCCCGCTGGAGCCCTACAGAGGCAGAGGTTCCCCCTCCCCTGCCCAAGCCTCGCCTGCTCCCTTCCCTCGCTCAAACAGCACCTCCCCTTCCTAGCGCAGGGGCATTCCTTCCCCCTCGCTGCACCGTTCCAATTCAGTCGCATTCTTTCTCCCTCCGCCCGCTGCTGCACCCGCTGCTGCTGTAGCCCTCTAAGCGCTCTAAGCGGGAGGGCACAGTTTTTCGTCGATTCCTCGAGCTCGAGCGGGCGGCAGAGACTGGGAGTTGCGAGAGTCGTGTAGGAGGGTGGCGGGGTATTGTCGATGTACAGGCAAGCGAACCAACCGAGTTGAAAGACTGACTGTGGGCTGGGAGACGAGGAGAAGGGGGGAATCTGCGCAACTGGACTTGGGACTTGGCCTCGCCTCTGCCCGAAAAATTGGCAGCTTTCCGATCGGGGTCGAGTTCTAGGGGAATGCCAAGGAGGCGCAAGGCTGCAGGTCAGTAGGCTGGGGAGAGAGCAGTCAGAGCACTGTTGATTGCTACACGTAGAACGATTCGCTGCGCTCTCTGTACGGCTGCACTGAGCGCGCAAGGCATCGCCGAGGGGTGCGAAGCAACTTGTTGCGCTGGCCTCTGTACGAATGAGCAGCTACAGCGAGAGTACGTGCGATCACAAGTGTCTGCCCTTTTCACTCCAATGCTTGAAGCTCGGAGCGCCGGCACAGGGGACTAAGGAGAAGCTCGGCGATGGCCAAAGCGGAGCTGAGGCCGGGCCATCATCACGTTGCTCTACGAGGCAAGATCGGCTCACTGTGGTACTCTGGGCAGTGCATCCCTTTCTGAACTCTCCCTCTCCTCTCTCTCTCCTCTCTCACAAGCCTCGCACGGCGTCGAGTACAAAAGCAACCCACTGCCTTTCAATTTCCCTTCCCTTCCTCCATCTACTCAACCGACCACCCTACTCAACCTCTGCACACTCGTCAAGACGACATCACCCTGCTTGATGACGGCTCCGTAGCGCGCATTCTTGGCGTCTGGTCGGTTGGTCGTCACGATTCCGGCGACGCGGTCGATGGAGGCGTTGAGGCGCGAGAGGGCGATCAGGCGCGAGAGGTCGCTGTTGGTGGGGTGGGAAGCGGCGGCGAGGTTATGGAGATGAGGAGGGAGGAGAGAGCGGGAGAAGATGCGAGGCGAGCGAGAGGGAGAGGAAGGCAGCGTGTGAGAGAAAGGAGGCGTAGAGCCGCGAGCGGAGGGGCGACGACGAAGCAGGACGAGGAGAAAGGGGAAGAGAATCGTCAGCGTCCACTCTAGCCACGACACCCGAAAGGACAAGCGCCAACTCACCCATCCAACCACCCCACGCTGACACCAAACGCCTCGCTCAAACTCTTCAACGTGACAGATGAGTAACTTTCCAACAGCTGCGTGTAGGCCTTGATCCTCATCTCGCGGACGTAGTAGCGGGTGTGTTGGCTGAGGAGGCGCGAAGGGAGGAGGTGGGTCGTCTCAACTTCGGCTGTTTGAGGGGGGGGGATGAGATGAGGGGAAATGGTGGGGAGGGGGAGGGGGAGAGCATAGGGGGAAAGAGAAGGAGAGGATGGGAAGGCAGTCAGTGGGAGAAGGAGAGTGAATGGAAGGAACGAGACGAACCGAGTGCGAGGAAGAACGCCTTGTAGTCGCACTTCCACAGCGACGAGGCGAGGTTTTGCAGCGAAGGGACGGTAGGGAGAAGAGCGATGACTTCGGGTGCTTCAATGATCTGTTGGGCAGGAGAGGGAGATCAGCAACGGTCTCGGCGAAAGACGACCAGCGTCGAGCCGAGCAACGAGAAAAAGCAGACCTTCTTCTTCAACTCTTTCCTCTCCAGTGTCAAGGTTCCAGCGACCACCACCAACTTGACAAACTCGTCGTACTCGATCAGCTCGGTAGCAGTGAAGGTCGAAAGGGTGTCGAGGAGGAGTTGAGCGCCGGTCTGGAAGTTGCGGATGGAGAGGAGATACAGCCCTTCGTAGGCTTTCAGACGGTTCCGTCGGTCCCAGTCGCCGCCAGACTCGATGAGACTGCGAGAAGCGACGGAGTCAGCTCGGCTCGAACTCTCCTCGCCGAGCAGGAGCGAAGCCGCTAGAGCAGGGCCGAGAGATCGCGAGACTCACATCTTTGCCTGATCAATCCCCTCCTGAATAACCTTGTGATCGCCATGGAACAGCCCGATACGAATCATGGCCAGTCGCAGGTCGATCTTGGATCCCAAGCCGGCGGTCTTCTCCAATGCTTCGGTGTGGGCGGCGAGGGCAGCGTCCTGATGTAGCAGAGCGATATCCGATGGCGTGAAATATTGGTGCGGAGCAGATAGAGCAAGACGAAAGACGTCAGCCAACAACCTCCAGCTTACGCGTCCAGCTCGACAATGACGGACCTTCTCTCCAATCCTAGCCAGATACAGCGCCTTGGCCTTCAAAGCATCGCTAATCTCGGTTTCTCCCAGGTTGGTCTGCGCATCCTCGAGGTCGGCGTCGAGCTTTGTGAGGTGGGATTTGTTGGTCGCTTCCAGCTTGGAGAGTAGGTCGCTCGAATCGGGGAGGAGGGAGCTTGAGACGAGATGGGAGAGGTACGGGGCCATTTCTGTTGTACATTAGGGTCAGCTCAAGCCCTACAGAAGCGAGAATTGGCGACTGACCATCCTGTTCGATGCCCTTGAGCAGCTCAGCTCGAGCGTCAGCGTGTGAGCTCGAGAGGGTGGGCTGGGACAAGGTGAAAGCGTGTTGAGCGAGTACGAGGTTGGGAATAGGCGCTACTACGTCGTCATTAGGAGTAGCCATTTTGTTGCTGTAGGACGGTAGAAACGAGAAAGGAGCGAGAAGTGGCAAGAGTGAGAGAAGCGAGCGAGGGAGCTCGAAACGGGCTTGACTTCTTACCACGTCTCGCTTTCCTTGACTTTCGAATCGACTCGGCTACAGAATGTCAGACAGTACAACCCCTAAGCGCACAGAGCAAGAGCTACAGGCCGTTCTCGCCCAGCCAGCAGGTCCGTACCCAGCTCACTGACGCGTCCCCTCGCTTTCAGCTCAGCTAACGTCGATCTGACGCCCTACAACCAGGTCCCAAGGACGACCAGCTGCTCAAGGAGAAGGAGACTGCTATCCACGAGCTCGCAGGTCTGTACCGCGACAAGCAGGATGCTACCGCACTGGCTCAACTCGTCAACGACTCGCGGCCTTTGATGGAGCATCTGGCAAAGGCAAAGACGGCCAAGCTGAGTACGTCCGAGCTTCTCTACCATCTTACACTCCTCCTTCGTTCGGTTGTAGCCCGCCAAGCCCTTTCGCTGACGACCGTTTCGACTCGCAACCCCAGTTCGCACCCTCCTCGACGACTTCTCGGCCATTCCCAATGCCTCCAAGCTTCAGATCCAAGTAACAAAAGACAACATCGACTGGGCCAAGGCGGAGAAGCGCATCTTCTTGAAGCAGTCCCTCGAGACTCGGTTGATTGCTCTGTGCGTTTCGCTGCCCTTTCCTCGTGTCGATTCGCTCGCTAATCCGTCCTCCATTCTCATCCTTGACGCACAAACAGCTACATCGACAACTCGCATTTCAAGGAAGCCCTCGCCCTCATCAACTCGCTCCTCCGTGAACTCAAGAAGCTGGACGACAAGATGGTGCTCACCGAGGTCCACCTGTTGGAGAGTAGGGTGCACTATGCGTTGAGCAATATGCCAAAGGCCAAGGTACGTATCTCGCTGTGGGATCTGGAGTCGAAGCCGGAAGGACGGGCGCGGGAGACGAGTCCCGAAAGGTTCGGCGATCGCTGATTCTTGCTTCCCTTCCTCTCCCATCGCAACTCGTCTTCCGCTCGCTTCTCTCTACGACCCATTCTTCATCCTCGCTCAACACTCTCCATCAACTCGCTACCGGCTCCCCTCCCTTCCTCCTCCCGTTGGGCGGTCCGCTCTGGTTC
>MWVB01000019.1:348169-364639 GCA_003054985.1 Leucosporidium scottii
CCTCGCCAACTCATTCCTCCTCCACCTCCCTCGACCCTGCACCGCTCTTCACTCCCTTGCTCCTTTCCTCCTCACCCATTCTTTTCCTCCTCACCCATTCTTTTCCTCCTCACCCATGGCTCGATAATACCACAGGCCGCTCTCACCTCCGCCCGCACCTCGGCCAACTCAATCTACTGCCCTCCCCTCCTGCAAGCTCAATTGGACATGCAGAGTGGTGTGCTGCATGCTGAAGAGGGGGATTACAAGACTGGGTGAGTCACCGCTAGTCTGAGCCATGCGAGCTGGGCTGGGCGGGGTGGGCGCCGGAGGAAGGGCTGCGAGGGGCTCGGCGGGAGTGGGTTGAGGGATGAGGAGCAGGGAGCTGAGATGCGGACAGACAGGCCAGCGAGAGCAGGAGCTTGAACGCCCAGCTGGAGACCGTGGGTCCTTGGCGGGGGTTCATCCCATTCCTCCTGCTGGCCGCATTCCCACGGCGGAGAGGGAGGCAGGAGGAGGGTAGACGAAGAAGTGACTTTGAGCCGATCGCTGAAGATTGAAGGGTCTTCGGCGGGCGATCATGCGCCCTTCTTCTGCACGTACTTCTTCTCTTCGAGTTCGGCGCACTCGGCATGATGGCGCGGCAGTCGACGACCACCAGCTCTTGGTGCTCAACTCAGGTTCTCAAAAGTCTGGGTTGCGTTTCATGAAGACAGGCGCGGGAGCCGGTCGTGGTGTGGCCAGGTGAGGCTCGATTGGGGAGCTCAGCCAGAGCGCAAAGGTGCTCGGATGGGTCGCTCAGGTGCTTGGACAGCTCGCTGATGCTCATGAGGTGTCGACGGGTGCCCATGGTTGCTCTTGCCTTTGAGACCGTCCGACACGCGCTCCGCTGAGGTAGCTCTCCAGAAGCGGGAGCTCGTCGAGCCGCGTCAAGCTGAGCTTTCGCGGGTCGGTTTTGACGAGGATCGAGCTGGCTGCTGAGGATCAAGAGGTTCTTTGCGAGGGCCCTCCGTCTCTGCGTGTCTCATCATATCTGAGGGCGACCGCTTGCTTGAGCATGCCGACCACGAGCGGGGCGAGCGTCGAACTTGTGCGCTTCGCCGAGGGCTGAACAGCTTTCGATGGGCGCTCTGCTCAAGTGTGTTGCGGTCCCGTCAACTCGTACCTTTCAGTACTGTGGCTTTCGCATGCGAGTCGGTTCTGGCGAGTGGGTTTGAGGACTGCCTCAGCGCGCTGCTCAGGGTCGGAGGATTCTTGGCCGTCGCTCTTCGAAGCATCCTCGGGTCATTCCTTCAATGTGAACGCGAAGAGGGCCGAGGGCGAAGGGGTCGACCCAATCGGGTCATGCGTGGTGGAGGAATACAAACGATCTGACTCGGCGCCGAAGCAAGCAAGCGCTAACCTCCATCTTCCCCTTTCACAGATACTCCTACTTCTTCGAGGCGCTGGAAGGCCTTTCTTCGCAAGACGACCCCAAGGCGACTCTGGCGCTCAAGTACATGCTGCTGTGCAAGGTCATGCTCAATCTGGTGCGTTCGAACTCGGTCGGTCGCTCGTTGACCTCCGCTAACCATCGCTCCCTTCTTTACCTTCACCTCTTCCTCCTCCTCCGATCTTCTCGTCCTCCTCGCCTTTGCCTCTTCTTCACTGCCGTCTCCCTTCATTGCAGCCCGAGGACGTTGCCTCAATCATCTCTGGCAAACTGGCGCAGCGCTACGCCGGCCCCGAGGTCGAGGCGATGAAGGCCGTGGCCAAGGCGCACGAGGATCGTAGTCTGAGTGACTTTGAGAGGCTGTTGAAGGAGCACAAGAAGGGTGAGTCGAGGCCGGCGGGAAGCGAGGACACGACCCTCGTTCGGCTCTGGGCGTTCGCTGGGCCGCTGGCGGTAGCTCAGGCTGCTGCTGGAGGTTCAGCTCGCTGTCGTCGAGGGGGCCGAACGGGGGCGAGCCCTCAGTCAAGGCGGACGCTGACCCTGTTCCCTCCCCTCGCTCCTTCCCCTCACTCACGCGCGCAGAGCTCTCCGACGACCCCATCGTCCGCAACCATCTTTCGGCGCTTTACGACACGCTACTGGAGCAGAACCTCGTTCGCATTATCGAGCCCTTCAGCCGCGTCGAGATTGCCCACATCGCCGAGCTCGTCAAGCAGCCCGTGAGGGAGGTCGAGAGCAAGTGAGTTCGGTCTTCTCCCTTCTCCCATCCTTGCGGTTGTGTCTATATCAGTCTACAGCGACGACCGGCAAGGAAGGAGCTGACATTCACTTTCTCTCTCTCGCTTTCACTCAGGCTCTCGCAGATGATCCTCGACAAGGTCTTCCACGGCGTGCTCGATCAGGGAGCAGGATGCTTGATTGTGTATGACGAGCCAGAGGAGGATGTACGTTGCGATCTGTTCTCGTCTTTGGTCGTTCGGCGCTGACCCCTCTGCTCTCCTTCCCTTCTTCGCCTAACCCTTCTCGCCTGCCTCGTACCTCGACTTCGAACTCCCCTTCTACCTCCTCCATCCACATGAGCAGAAGACATACGACGCCTCTCTGCAGACGATCGGCCATGTCAGCCAAATCGTCGACCAACTCTTCCAGAGGACCAGGGCGATCGTCTGAGGAGCTGATGTAGAGCTTTGAGCCCGCCGAGCCCAGTGAGGCAGGCGAGCAATGTCGTGAAACGATGATGAATCGTTATGTACAGCCTGGAGGGTTTTGCGGGACAAGGCGAGCAATCGTTTCGGTGAAGAGGTTCTGAGCGCCCACCGCCGAGAAACTCAAGAGACGAGGTTCTCTTCATGGAGAATCCAAACAGCTCTGACATTCCATGAGTGACTGCAACCTGGGAAGAGTCGCCTAGCATGCTGAGACTCCTCCCGAAACCGAGAACCGAGAACCCAGCCGAGAACCCCTCCTCCCGTCCGTCCTTCCATTCCACGCCTCCAGCCCCAAAGATCAGACCTAGTGAAGTTGAAATCAAGGAGTAGGGTCCGGAGCGCAGGGGCCGTTGGTGTCTCGTACTGTTGGGAGCGGACGTCGGGGTCGAGGGTCAGCTTTCGGAGATGACGACGAGACCGAAAGAACGATAGAGACGAACCGTAGCACACCCCGTCGCGGTATTCGACCCTCTCGCAAATACCATAGGGGTCTGGTAATGTCCATCAACGTCAGAAGAGCGAAGGAGCGTGGCCTCAAGCACCAAAGCAAGTCCGAGCTTGAACTCACTGAGACCCGCATCGGCGCAAAAGCTAGGATCCCCATTTGCCGCTCCGATGATAGTGATGGCACCTCGAGCCTTGCTGCTTCCGTTGAAGTCGATCAGGAAGGAGCAGGTGCAGCGCCCGGTGCCGAGGTTGTAATTGACGTTGTAACTGTCTGTGGAGGGGGAGAAGCAAGGTAGGTACTGGAGGGTCTCTGAGCCATCAAAAGAGCCTACATTCGGTATTGCTGCAGTAGTCGACACACTGACTCTCAGTCTGTGCCGTGGTCGAATCCTGAAAATTGTAGGCAGCGGAAGAAGCGACGCCGGGGATACGCCAGTAGCTGTAGTGTTCACAAGTGTTGCCTAGAGGGAAGTAGTCCTCTTCACAAGTGAGAACTTTGGTAGCGGTGCAGGTCAAGGCGTGCGCGGGGCAGTCGGTGCAGGTCCTGTCCGAGGTGAAGGTCTTCGGCGGGCAGTTGCCGTAGCACTTGCCCTGGTAGAGCTTGGTGCGGTACACGCTGTGAAAAACAATTGTTGTTAGCCCCTTCTTCATTCTCTAGCTGGATGGACGCGACCGAGTTGGCAGCAAAGGAATGGCGCCGAGGCAAGACCTCGTAGTCGGACGCGAGGGTCGGGAGAAGGCTCACCAGCTCAGAGCTTCGGTAGCGCTGCACGTCTCGGCGTGGAAATCAACCTGAGAGCAAGGGGTGCAGGCGCGCGATCCAGCTGTAGGCCAAAGCGATCAGCTCGGCGCTTCGACTTCGGCGCGGGGGAACAGCGACTCACTCTCTGCGCCGAACGTGCCGGCGGGGCATGCAGTGACGCACTTCCCATCCGTCAAGAAACGAGGCGAACGACACCCTGTAGCAGCAGTGGCGGTGCAGGTCGAGCTGCCCAGCCATCGACCCGAGCAAGGGACACAGAGGTTGCCTACAAGTCGAGATATTTAGCCGGTTCTGAGGTAGCCAAAGTGGGGAATAGAGCTCACTCCTGCCGTAGGAGCCGGTGGGGCACACTGCGACACACCGCTTGGTCGCAGAGTCGAGGAGCTTGGTCGAGCTGCTCGGCGATGAGAGGAATGAGCCAGGTGTCCCCTGTTGTGTGAGAGGTGGCGATGCGAGACGTACCAAGAAAGAGCGCCGGCACTGTTGCATGTTGCCGCATCATCAAAAGTCGAGGTGCAGGGCACGCACTTGCTGTCTGCGAGTCGGGAGAGGTAGAGTTAGTTCGGCGTTGGAAGTCCTATAAGAGTTCAGAGACGTACTGAGGAAGTATTGACCGGTGGGACACGTCCTAGCGACTCCGACTGTGGTGAAAGTGGATCAGCAACGTTGCCCGCAGAGGGAGCAGTGAGGGAGGAAGAGCTCACTCGCTCGCTCCTCGATGGAGGTGGGCAGAGCCTGAGCGGTGGTGAGCAAGAGCACAGCGGTGACAAGGAGAGAATAGAGCATTGTGGGAAGCTGTAGCAGCGAGAGGAAGAAGAGAGAAAAGCAGAGGGGGCGACTGACACGAGACTCCGGGAAGGAGAAGAGAGGCCAGGGGGCCTGGGCGTCTGGCTCAATGGGGGAGAGATCGGTTAACAGTGTCTTGCCAAGGGTAGCAGTGAGTACTTTGGAGCCTGTAACCCCCTTCCTGGCTACTCCTGTAGCCGCTCATTTGGGGGCGACAGGCTCTGCGCGGCCTCCGAACATGTCGGCCTCGGTCGAGAGAAGAACGGGAGTGCCATGTCGCCGAGCGGGGCTTATAGCCCCATACAGCTGCCTCTTGCACCTTCGAGCTTTCATCAAGTGGTCATTTTTTCTCTGTCCCCACCGCGACCACGGCAAAGCACCGGCGATACGCTTGGCAGCTCCGATCTTGCCATCGCCGAGAAGCTGCCACCGGTCCCCGCAGGCAGTCGCGAGCTCGAGCTCTACATGTGCGACGAATCACGCGGCGGAGATGGCTTTCTGAGCCACTTGACCAGCCGCGGTAGCTCATCCATTGCCTAGCGCTGCACCAGCAGCGCTCTGACCCTCCCTCGGCGACGAAGCAGGCCGGCCTTCGCAGCTCTCTTTCGCTTTCGAGGTCGCAGACAGTGATCGGATTTTGATGGTAGGTGGGTTGGCAACAGCAATTAACCGGATCAGATTAATCGAAGAGTCCGAAGCTGTAGAAAGAGGGGAGGGGAGGGGAGGGGAAGGGAAAGGTCAGCTTGGTGCTCTTGGACTCCTCGAACGGCGCCTCGAACAGCTCTGCACTCCTCGCAGCAGCAAGCTCGTAGCACTAGACGGTCAACTCACCCCATGTCGTCGTCGGACTCCTCCTTCTCCTCCTCCTTGGGCTTCTCGGCCTCGGCGGCGGCAGCGGGGGCGGCTCCTCCAGCGGCGGCGGCGGGGGCAGCAGCTCCTCCCGAGGGGACGGAAGCGAGCTTGGCGGATCCCTCAGCGATGAGCTCGTTGACGTCCTTGCCCGAAAGCTCGGAGATCAGCTTCTCGAGGCGCTCGGCATCGGGGGTGATGCTGCGAAGGGTGAAGCGACGGTCAGCACGGCGCTGGACTGGAGCATGGGAGCATGGCTAGAGTAACGCACTCGACGGTGGCGAGGAGCTCGGTGACATCAGCAGCCGAGGGGGAGGCGTTTCCACCGGAGACGAGGAGGAGGTAGGCGGCGACGTGCTTCATCTGTAGCGTTGAAGTGAGATTCGAGAGATGACGAATCAAGATGTGCAGGAGGAGATGGCGGGCGAGATGGTAGAGATGATGCAGGTGACGAGTGTGGTGCAGGAGCGGCAGGGGGAGGGTGGAAGAAAGAGTCAGCACGCGTCCTTCATCGCAACACTTTCTAATGTCCAACATGATCTCCCCCTGCCTGCGCCTACATCTCAACACCCTCCTGCTGCTCTCTGCACCCTTCCCCGTCCCTGCTCGTCCCTGCAGCGCGCCTTCTTTGGCCCTGGTCTCAAACTTCTTCCCTCGCCATTCTGCAGCCGAGCAAGCGCCTCGAATAGTCGTCCAGTCGATAGGCGAAGAGTAATGTACCGTTGATCTGTCGAAGGACTTTGAGCAAAAGCGGAAGAACGATGCAGAAGAGGGCCAGGCGAGAGGACTTGCACTCGAGAGGCAGGGCTTGATTTTTTGTTCGACGCCCGGTCGACCTGGGCCAGTCGAGCTTGCTCCCCTCAGGCGCGAGTTTTAGTGTAGCTTGGTAGGGACACAGAGTAGAGTCGGAAGACTACACACTCTGATTTTGATGCCCTTGAGGCTGGACCTTTGTATCAGAGTAGTCTCCTTAGACTCCCTCGCAGCCTCGGCGTTCGTTCTCCCGCCCGAGTCGCTCTCCTGAGGCTGGGCAGCTCGAGCATGTTCAAGCATCGTATTGTCACAGCAGATCAAAGGTCTCTCTTCCCTCTCCGAAAGCACAGCACAGCGTCAAGCAACCTCCATCAGCGGGCCCTCACCTGCGAAGCGAGCGAGAGAGGTCAGCAATCCGAACGGCGAAGTGGAGAGGCAAAGCAGCTCACCAATCATTGATGGCATCCTCCAAAGATTCAATACAGTAGTTCGTAGCGAAGGCCGGCCTTTCCACCATCTCGATGCCTCGCTTCGAGCAGAGTTCGGCCAGGGACTCGCGCTCCTGAGCGTTGGCGAAGACGGGGACCGCAAGACGCTGCAGGGCGCCGAGGCGTTCCGGAATGGCTGCAAGCACATGCGAGATGGTGTCTCCGCATTAGATGCTAGTCGGGCGCCATGGACGGCGGAGGCGGAGGTGAGTTAGAGGTGCCTCGGAGAGGAGTGGGAGGAGGGTGGCGAGCGGAGAGGTGTAGTCCACGGTAAGCGTGCAGAGAGCTTTGAAGCTTGACCACACAGCGTCGGGCACCTTGGATGATGCACCGTCGTCGGTGAACGACACTGCGAACGTTGTGAGTCGGTCGGTGTAGCGGAGGAGAGCCTGCTCGAGTTGACCTGCGTCGTCTTCATCCGATGGCGGGGCGCAGTTGACAAGTAAAAGAGCTTCGAGGCGCGGAAGGTGGACCGAGAGAAGTAGGGAGGCAATGTCGGCTGGTCCTTGAAAGGACAGGGTGAGGCGGCGAAGGGCGATGCCCGTCAGTAGAGTGTCGAGCGTCAAAGTGGGGAGGTAGCAGTAGTCGATGACGAGTTCTTGCAGTCCTGGACGCAAACAACGTCAGCTTCAGCATTCGCTGTTGGAGGAGTCTCGGCGCACCTTTGATGAGAGCCGCCCACAGCACCTCCCAGCCCAGCGAGAGCGGATCCGAGCTATCGCCAATAGCCACTAATTGCAGGATGCTGAGTCTCGACGTGGCTTCGACTAAAGGTCCGACTTGCGACGCCTGCACGCACTTATCGACATCGCTGTCCGCTTCGGCGTTGTCGACGAGAAGGCGAAGTGATCTGGTGCCACGGAGGTGCTCGCTCTCGGCAAGAGACGCTGCTGACTGAACTCCTATGATCCCTACATGTCGGTAAAGCTCCTCTTGCGCGAGCGCCGCCCAAAGCTTGTTGACGCGACAGAAGCTGAGGAGGATGTCGTAGCGCTCTCGGAAAGTGTTGAAAGAGAGTGGAGGGAGCGCGAGTTGGATGATCCGCTGTACGATCTCGGTAGGAAGCGAAGGAGGCTGGCGGGGAGCTTCGTCGGGCTGCGAGGGAGGAGCGGAGCGAGCTTCGAGTGAGTTGTGCATCGTTGTAAAGCTTTGAGGTGGGTGCTGTAGATTTTTGCGGAGTTGTAGTCGTCCTACAGCTTGGTGCCCTCCAGGTGTACGAGTGTCGAAGCGAAACGAGCGAGAAGGAGGAGGGAGAGAGCGAGAGGCGACAAGTCGAGGCTTGTCAAGCGACCGGGAGGGGGGCTCCTGTCGCCGAACTCTAGACGAGAACCATTTGAAGGAGATGTGACTTGCCTCTACAGCCTCCTGATTTTGTGAAACCGACGGCCAGCTGCAGGTTACTCGCCTGGAAAGATCGCCGATAGAGCGCCGAGGATCGGCTTCTCTCTGCTGCAGCAGAGCACGCCGCGAGGCAGCGGAGAAATTGCCCGGATCCCACAAGAGCTGTCGAGCCGCTGCGCTTGCTCCAGCTAGCCCAGCTGCCACCAAGTCTGCTCACGCGAGCATCACAGCGAGCAGCTCCCTGCACCTCCTCTCTCTGGGCGATGGGCGAGCAGCGAATTGCCTGAAATATAGCAGAAAGGTCGGGATGCATTGCGAAGATGTAGTGGAGCTCAGAGGTGAGCGTAGGAGACTGAGAAACCCCGGCTTTGGCCCAGCCGCTGGATGAATCCCAAGTCGAGCCGATTCGACTGATGGGTTGCTCTTCGTCCTTCTTTACCACTTCAAAAAGGTCAGCAACGTCGTTTCGAGTTACAGCGTCAGCAATCACACCACATCAGCCCCCTCGAGTTCCTCTATTACACCAACCCAGCAGCAGCAGCGAGGAGGCAGCGGCAGGAGCAGAGTTTGCGCTGGGAGGGCGCCAGAGACGGCTGGAGGCTGCCGTTTCGCTCGGGAGAAGAGCAGGCAGCAGTGGGTTGAAGCTGTGCAGAGGGGGAAATGCTGCAGGATTTGGATACAGGGGGAACTGCTGCTGGATTGCGCGGGCATTCGAGTCACTCCGACCCGCTGAGTGAGCAGGCGAGCTGACACACTCCCGCCCTTCCCTCGCCCTTCTCGCCTCTCGCCTTCCCTTCCCTTCCTACCACTCTTTCACCAACCTACAGAACACTTCAAGATGGGACGTCGCCCCGCACGCTGCTACCGCTACTGCAAGAACAAGCCCTTCCCCAAGGTGCGCTCGCTCTCCGTCTCGGGATCTGCCTTTACGAGCGCTAGGCTGATCCTTTCGTTCTCCTTCTAGTCGCGCTACAACCGTGGTGTCCCCGACCCTAAGATTCGGTGAGGCGCCGTTCTCGTTGAGCTGCTCGGAGTGCATTCGGGATGGGAGGGGGGTGGCTCTTGAGAGGGGGAACTGCTGCCCGTTTGCGGCGAGAGAGCACGGCTAACCTCTGATTGTTACCATTCACCAGCATCTTCGATCTCGGACGCAAGAAGGCTTCCGTCGACGACTTCGTGAGCTGACCAAGCCGCGCCTTGCCGACTCCGCAAAGGCCGCCGCTGACCTCGCTTGCATCACTACAGCCCTTCTGCTGCCACCTCGTCTCCAACGAGTACGAGCAGCTCTCGTCCGAGGCCCTCGAGGCCGCCCGTATTTGCGCCAACAAGTACGTCGTCAAGACCTCCGGAAAGGACTCGTTCCACCTCCGTATCCGTGTCCACCCCTACCACGTCGTCCGCATCAACAAGATGCTTTCGTGCGCTGGAGCCGATCGTCTCCAAACCGGAATGCGTGGTGCTTGGGGAAAGCCCTACGGTGCGTTTCCGAGTCTCGGCTTTCGCTCCTCTCGGGCTCGAGCTGACACTCCCGTCCCCTTCTACAGGAACCGTCGCTCGTGTCAACATCGGACAGATCATCATGTCGATCCGTTGCAAGGACTCGAACAAGGCTGTCGTCATGGAGGCCTTCCGTCGCGCTCAGTACAAGGTGAGCTTCGGCGAGGTTGCCGTCGAACTTCTGAGACCTCGCGCTGACTTGCGGTCTCTCTCTACAGTTCCCCGGACGCCAGAAGATCATTGTCTCAAAGAAGTGGGGTGTAAGTAGCACCTCTTGAGCCGTCTTGAGCCCGTCGGCGACGGACGCTCGCTTCGATGCGCCCTCGCTGACTTCCGCCTCCTTCACTGCCACTCAGTTCACTTCCATGAGTCGTGAGGCTTACGTCGAGCAGCGCAACAACGGCCTCATCCAGCAGGATGGTACGTCCGCCTACCGCTTCTTCTTTCACTTCGCCGAGCTGACCAGGAGCGTTTTTGATCTTCCTAGGGTGCTATTTGCAGTTCCTCACCCCTCATGGTCCTCTGGAGCAAAACTTGCGTGCACTTGACCGCGTTGCTGCTAGCAACTAAAGCGTTTGCGCCGGGAAAGGCTCGTAGCTCGTTGCGCGCGTGAAGGCGGGTGCAATCGATTGAGACAGTTGGGAAGGATCCATCCTGCGCTTGCAGACAGAGCGAACGGAGAGCGACACTTGGGATAACCTACAGAACGGTCGACCTGCCCAGCACAGAGAACTTAGCGGGCGCCGAAAGAGCGCCGAGCAGCTGCCACCCGCTCGAGAGCAAGCTCTGCCGACTGAGAACGCCGGGCTGGCCAAGCGTAGCTCTCTCAAAGATGCTGTAGTCTTCTTTAGAGCTGTTGCGACGAGCAGAGAGCTGAAAGAGCCCCTTCGCGCCTCGGAGCTGGGCGCTTGTGTCCGCTGTCCTCTCGCCCACCTGGCGAAATACTCGCATCGCCGCTCGACATGGGTATCACTCTATCATGTAACAGTCTGTGCTATGTACCACCTACGTCCCGCTCCGCCTCGCTCACCAACAGCCTTTCCCTCTCCCCCACCGCCTCACTCCTCTCCTCCTCCTCCACCAGCGCCGAGATCTCCTCCTCTGCACTCGCGAGATCCATCAACCCATTCGCCACGAAACTACCGAGCACGAGAACGCCTCCCAGTGCTGTTTTCCACCCGATTGGTGTGCCCCGGTAGAGGTCGCCTGCCATGGCGAGGGGGATGGTGAGGGAGATGCCGAGCGTTACGGCGAGAGGGGAGGTCATGAGCATTGCTCGGAGGTAGAGGGCGTCGGAGACCTGTTTTCGAGAGGCTGTCAGTCATAGACGAACGGAATAGTAGAGCGAGAAAGAACGTACAAATGTGATCATGGCGTTGATGGCGATGCTCAGCCATAGCTTGCCTCCGCTTGGCCATTCCCACACCTCCACTCCCGTGAAGTGGAGTACGAACCCCAGCGGCCAGATGAGGAGGATGTTGAATAGCCCAACAAAGCCAAAGAAGAGGGTCATCGACACTCGCGATTCGGTGCGTATGCGGACTTTGAGGAGGATGACGTAGAAAGCGTAGGCGAGGGCTGAGATGAGGGCGAGTGCGTCGCCGAGCAATGGGGCGGAAGGCAAAGGTGTAGGTGTGTGGGAGGGAGGGAGGGGGACCGAGGGGTCGATGGGGGAGGGGGTGGAGGAGGCGTCGGATTTGGAGATGACGATGACACCGATGATGCTGGAGGTGCAAAGAGAGGTCAGCTGTATTAGAGAGCACGAGAGAGAGCGATAGCACACCTCAGCACCACGCTGCTCAGCTTGCTGACGGTGAAGGACTCGACGCCGACGCAAGAGCCGACCGCGAGAGTGAAGAATCCTGTGCAGCACGACGATCAGCGCCGCTCCTGTCAGAAGCAGCAGCTTAGTAGCTCACCACTCATACTACTGAGAATCGTTGTACTGCTGACGCTAGTGTAGCCCAGCGCGGCATTCATCGACCAGTTCGCCGAGAACCAGAGTCCGCAGAAAAGAAGAGCGAGAGAGGCCGTCTGCTTGACGGTGAGAGGAGGGTCGGTCGAGACGAGGGAGATCGGTCGGCTTGTGCTGGGGCCTGCGCCTGGTGGCCGAGGGCGGGAGATGGAGCGCGAGTGCGAACGAGCGCGGTAGGAGAACTGTCAGAGAACAAGGAGGTCAGCGGCGAGGCAAGCGAGGACAAAGATAATCCAACTCACGTCTGGTCGCATGTACACGACCCCATTGGCGTCGGTGTATGATCCGATGGGCTCCAATCCGCTGTTTCGCGCGGGCAAGTTCAAATGGTCAGCGAAAAGCTCGGTCCAGCGCAAGAGCTGCAGAGAACGCACGTAGATATCCGATCAACGCTCTTCCGCCGTGTCACGCTCCGTGCGTACCCCGCCACCTCCGGCAGCGCTGGGACGACATCGTCCTCCTCGACCTCCTCCGCCTTGCCTCGCCGTGACCGCAGATATTGGAATGTTGGCCGTATCAGGTAGGCCGAGAAGGATGCGGTGCAGAGGTAGGTGATGAGAAAGGGTTTGCTGTAGGTCAGAGGGTGGTTAGCTGGGGCGCGAGGGGGAACGCGCGATGGCGGAAGAGACGCACTTGTAGGACATTGAAGTGAACATGGCCTGCAAGGTAGCGTGGATCAGCATCAGCGCTATACGTTCCTACTTACACCGTCAAGCCAATGCTGATCGCTGAAGCGGCGCCAGTCGCGCGAGCCTGCCTCTCGAGCCCCGGAGACGAGCAGCGGATAGGCGAGCGCAAGGAGAGCGGCTCACGTTCATGATGAAGGAGCTCTGCCGGATAGTGAGCGTCAGCTTTCGTTTCCTGTAGCCAACAAAGACCAAGAGCAGCTCACTGAGACCCAGAGAAACACGACAGACAGAAGCATGAGCGTGCCCCAGACGTACTGCCTCCTTGCATCAAGGACGGCCCTATGTGAGCCTGGTGCTGGTGTAGAGCTAGCCATGGCCTGTAGAGCGATACGCCGCCCCAGCTGGCCGAGGTGTACAGCAACTCGAGAAGCGGGCGGAGGCGACCAGCGACTAGCGCTTAACCGCTGGGTCAAAACTGCCAAATGCCGATTAGCTTTTAATTCGCATTAGATTCTCATTAGCTTTCAAGTTGAAATGCCCCCGCCTCCTCGAACGAAGCGTGAAGTCGCTGCTCTGCACCCCACCATGACCTCCTTTCGTCCTTGCCCCGAGAAATGCACCTTTCCCTCGAAGAAGGGATGTTCAAATGAGCAGGACCGCTTTGACTACAGCAAATGGAAATGGAAACCGGTGCGTATAACACTACAACAAGCGAACGACGCGCCTCACGCCCTCTCTCTCTAGGCTTGCTCGGGCCACAGGCGGACTCGACGAGAAGCCGTAGAGCTCGAAGGCCGAGAGTACGAGTACATCTGCTATGGCGAAGGCGAAGAGCCTGATGAGCTACACGTTGACAAGAATATCGCCTTCGACGCCGAAGTGAGTCGCGTCTCCCTCCTTCAAGCTTAGCGCGCCGAATCTCACCTCTTGCGCCACAGAGCGCCTTGGAGAAGAGCTCGACACGGGAGGAACTCGAGCGTTCCCTCAAAGCGTACGCGGAGGAGTTGCGCGACGAGCTGTGGGAAGCCACTGCCTGGCGTTTCAAGTGCGCCGAACCTTCGCCGAGCCCGTTCTCCTCGCTTTGAGCTGACTTTGGTCGTCCTGCAGCAACGGAAAGTGGACCTGGAGGACATATGGTGCTAGTCAAGAGTTCTACTGCTCTCAGGACCTGAACAACCAACGACGACGCGACGGCCGAGCCCGAAAGAGGGTCACCGACAAGAAGAGGGACGGCCATCGCTCGCAGAAGTTTGCCTGCCGAGGTTCCTTCACCGTCGCCTTCCATCTCAATTCTCAATACACCAACATCCGTCTCAACCACCACTGCAGTCACCACGACTACCGAGGCTACCCCCTCCAGGCGCCGGCTCTGGAGAGGATCCGCCAGCTTTGGGAGGATCAGACAGGCGTAGAGCCTTCCGCCGCCTCCTCCATCCACGCCAAGCTCATGAGCGAGGACTTTTCGCTCGATATCACCACCGAGCAAGTCCGACACGAGCTCGGTAAGCTCAAGGCGCTCAAATTCGGCGCTCGGCCCAAGGATGAGACGGCAATGGAGGAGGCGCAGAGGCTTCTTATGCAGGTAGAGGGGTTGGAGGAAATATATTTGAGCGAGGAGGATTCCTGGAACGACTATTGGGAGGTGGTGGCGGTGGCGGTCACCGTGCCCGAGGGAGAGAAGCTCCGAGAGGCAGCAATTGAGATAGCGGTGGACGGAACCCGTGAGAGCTGTTCCCTGTAGCTCTCAAGCGTTGGTACTGATCCTAACTCAACACTTCTCTGTATTGAAGACGGCAAGATCAAGGGTTGGGAGCTCCTCGGCGTCCTTGCCGAAGACGACGGCAGCGCGTACCCCATCAGCTACCTCGCACTTCGCCCCTCGCCCAACCGCGTCAAGCTCTGGGAGGGAAAGGCGAAGCCGCCGAAGGAGTACCTCGCCTTCAAGAACACCCGCTTCGACGTCATGCGCTGTTGGTTCGGCGCTCTCAAGAACTTGGGCCTCAAGCCGAAGTTCTCGCACCTCGACAAGGACTTCTCCGAAATCTCGGCAGTACAGATGGTATGGCCCCAGACTTCGGTTCAGATCTGCCTCTGGCACATGAAGAAGGCCGTGGACCGTCGCCTAGCTCGGCCGAAGAACGAGAAGCGGACGCCTTACTACGCTCTCGACGCTCAAATGGTCATTCCTCACCTTCGCCTCGACTTTGTACCGGCTAGCGGCGCCTTTGATTACACCGCCCGACACTCCAACTACGTTATTCGCTCCAACTTTGCCGCCTACCGCTCCCTCGGCCCCTCCTCCGTACCCTTTCCTCCCTCTTCCTCGGCGTTTCCGCCTCCTCATCCAACCACTGGCCCTCGTCCTCCACCCAACTTCACCACCCAAATCCCACCTCTCTCATCCAAACCTCCTGCGATCCATCTCTCTGGCGTCTACACCGACGGGGACCCCTCCTCGGCGCCGACGGGGTCGGGTGGGCCTTTGACGAGAGAGGGCGGCAGTGCAGGGTACGCCAGGAAGGAGCTCGATGATAGTGTGATTTTGGAAGACTGGGATGAGGAGCTGAGGGAGTGGGGAGAGCAAGAAGAGGGGGAGGAAGCGGCGGGAGAAGAAGGGGATGGATGGGACTTTCCAATGACGGCGACGGAGGAGCGAGCGGCCAAGGAGGCAGCAGCGAGAAAGACTGCAAAGTTGAAGGAATCGGTCAGTCATGAGCTACATTGATGAGCGAAGCTGACTCCTCCGCTCCTCCCCCTGACAGTCCTCGGTCATCTGCCCCCAAGCCATCCGCGGCAGGATAGTGACCCTCATGCAGATCCATACTGCACAACATCCTCTTATACCCTTCCCTCTCAACGGCTACCTCACCGCCAACGCCATCTACTTACGTGCAGCGGCCGAAATGTACGACTTCTGCGAGGCCGAGGATCTAGCGGAGGCGTGGGCGTACTTGTGGGAACATTGGTACCGACCCGCGCGGTGGATCCTATGGGCGAGATCGAGTTGTGCCGAGATTTCGTTTTGGAGGACGACGATGGGGATTGAGCGGCACTGGAGGCTGATCAAGGCCGAGCTGAAGGGCCAGCTGATCTCGGTGGGAGGAGCGATGGTACATCTTGCGAAGAAGACTGTACCGGGGTAAGCGAGATTGATCAGACTGTGCTTGTGAGAAGATCGCGCTGATGAGCAACTCACTTTAACAGTCTGTACGCCAAGCTTCGTCGAACTCGGCTCGGCACCTCTCGACAGGATTGGCGCCTCGGGCAGCCGCGCTGGCGACAAGAGTTTAAGGCGCTGTACGACCGAGTATGGGAGGACGAGGAAAAAGCGAAGAAGGCGGTGAGGAAGCAAAGAGGTCAGCCCGAGCTCGAGGAAGATGAGGAGGTGGAAGCGAGCGAGGCCGAGTCCGAGAGCTCGGTAGCTTCGGAGGACATCGACTTGGATCCGCCTCCGAAGAAGTTGTCAAAAGCGCCGCAGAGTCGACCACCTCGCCCGACTAGATCCCTCACTCCCACCCTCTCCCTCGCCGAGATCGCCAGGCTCGACCAACAACCCCTCGATGTACCCTCCCTCCGCGCTTCTCACCTCGCCCGAACCCTCCTCGACCTTTCCATCGAACCCACATCGACCCTCGACCCTTCACTCTCCACCTATGACGCCATCACCGCCGCCGAAGCCAACCTCCCTGAGCCGAAGGAGCTCACCTACGGTACCGACCCTGCCCAAGGAGTTTGCACCTGCAAATCCTTCCTCCTCTCTCGCTTCCTCATCTGTAAACACCTCATCCGCCTGCATACTCGCCACTCCCGTCCTCCGCTCTACTTCAAGGTCGTCAAGTGTCAGCGCCGAGGTCGTCGCTACGTCGTCCCGCCGTCGGCAATCGAGGTAGAGCGCTTACTCAAAGGGAACCGCTCTCTCCTCAACAACAGCGCCACCGTCCAGCAGCTCCGAGATGGTGTGGCCGATCTTGAAGCGGTCGACGGGGCGGGAGCCGAGCTCCAAGAGCCGGCGGTCGAAGCTCGTCGTTGGCGCGGCGAGGGCGTGGAGGGAGGGGGCGGTGGAGGAAGTGCTGGAAGATTAGTGGCTGGTCGAGTAGTAGTGCATGAGGAGGGGGAGGGTCGGAGAGCACCTGCAGAGGGAGCAGTCGGTCAGCGCTGTTCCTCGATCACCGGCGTGCTCCACGATACTCACCGTTTCTCTCACCACAGGTCAGCCCTCAAGCTCAACGTTCGTCTCGCCATCCGACCCCACCACCTCCGACAACGAAGAGCAGTATCAGCAGCGCGACGAGCAGCGACGGCGCCTCCTCAAGAGGTTCCGAC
>MWVB01000001.1:9807-23289 GCA_003054985.1 Leucosporidium scottii
ATGACCCGAGCAGGCTCACGTCACTCGCCGCCGCCAACCTGCCCAAGCTATCCACTCTCGGCCTTCAAGCTACAGGCTCAGCACTCGCTGCCCTACAGGCTGCCCCCATAACCTTACGCCGAGTCCACCTCACGCTGCTCGACGAGGACGACGATCTCCTCAACGATGCTCTCGCCATTCGGGACCTCCGCGCTTTCATCACGACCCATCCCTCCCTGGAGCTTCTCAAGTTGGATTACCCCGAGCACCTCGACGAGACGACGAGAGCACGGGGAGCGGGAGTTTGGAGCGAGCCTCTCGCCATCCTTTGCGCCGAACGAGGCATCGTCTTCGGCTGCAACGACCACGCCCTCGAGGTGAACAAGGGCGATGATGAGTACGACATGAGCGAGCATGGTAGCTCCGACGACGAGTCGAGCATCGGCTCGAGTGGGATCGACGAGGAGATGGACTTCGACGCCGAGGACGATAAGATTTGGGCGAGCAGGTGGAGTGAGGAGAAGAAGGAGGCGATGGGTGTGGGTGAGCTGGCTTCTCTCGGTTTCAAAGGAGTAAAGGATTGATTTCACTCATCATCCACAGTCAACAAGCTCGAAGCCGAGGACGATTCGGCGGAAGCTCAAGCGTTGACCGAGGCGGAGATGGCGCCGAGTGAGTCTTCCCTTCAAATCTCCTCCTCTCGCTTGACTGCTGATCTCTTCTAACGTACCACAGCTGCTGAGATCGCCCACGAGATTGCCGCAGGTGAGCCTCTCGTTTGCTCTCGCCCTCGTCGACCTCGCTGACGCCTCGCGCTCTGCGCCCTCGGCAGCTTCCCTCGTCAACCTGTGAGGACGCTCGATAGGCCAAGACGACAACAATTGGAGGGGACTGTACAGAAGAATAGCTAGCCTGCAACGTTTCGCTTTCCACTCTCTCGTCTTCGCATCGTTTTCAGCCGAGGGAGAGACTGGGGGGTGGCAACAGCTGTAAACTGCGGGTGATGGTGGCGAGGGGGTGGTACTACTGGATAATGCTACTGCTACTACTCTATGATGATATGAAAGGGGGGTTTCTAGACTGCTCTCTCGTTTCAGAGCGCCAACAGGCCAAGCTGGACCGAAGACTCTCCAACCTCGTCCTCTCCACGGGCCTTGTCGCGTGCTGCCAGCTCGGTCTCGAGACGCTTCTTCTCGTAGGCCTTCTTCCTGTAAAGCGAAAGAGAGAGCAGAGTCAGCTCTTGTTCGTGCAGGCGAGCCGAGTTGGCTCGAGTAGCCGAAGCACAGGAGGCAAGGGCAGCGCTACTCACATCTTGAAGTAATCCTTGTGCAGCCCGCACTCGGTCTTGGTACCGTTGCCAGCCCATCGACCTCCACGCTCGTCCTGACCCTCGACGGGGATCTTGGTCGAGTGCCAATCGCCGACCGACTTGTAGCCCTGGTCGAGCAATTCGTTGTAGGGGACGCCGGCCATGTCGATGTAGTCCTTGACCTCGGAGAAGCCCCATCGGCATAGGGGGTTGACCTTGACCAGGCCGGTCGAGTCGATTTCGAGGGGTTGGAGGGTTGCTCGGTCGGCTCCCTGGGAGCGACGACGACCGGTGATGACTGCCTGGACGTTGAGTTCGGCGTAGGCGCGACGAGCGGGCTCGACCTGATGGAGTACAAAGGGGTTAGCGCGCTGTTCGGTCGGATGATGGAGGACCGAAATCTCGGTCGATGCGCCTCGCCGCGCGTCGAAGGCAAATCTGCGTTGCCTTCGCGGGATCGCTAGAGGGCTGACGGCCGAGATCGGCGAGGAGAGGGGATGTAGCAGAGCAAGAAACCCACTTTTACGAGGTAGTCATAGGTATCCTCATCCGTCTTCCACAGCTCCTTGCCGTACTTGGCCTCAAACTCCTCAGTCGTCTCGACCTCTGGCGGGCGGTAAACGCTGAGCACCACCTTGTACTTCTTCTCAACCTTGCTGGCCAAGGCGAGGGTCTCCTCAAAGTGGTACAGCGTGTCGATGAAGATGAGAGGGACGAGGTGGGAGGGAGCCTTGCGCCGGCGCGTCAGCTTGGCGAGCATGTCGGTCGCGGCGAGTCCTGTTAGGCCGAAGGCGGTGGTCTGGTACAGGCCAGGAAGGTTGTCGACGGCCCAAGCGAGGATCTCTTGAGGGGTAGCATCTGACAGGGAAGCGTTGGCGGCAGCGAGCTGGGCAGCGTCGAATGGTGGAGGTGAAGGGAGCGCGGCAGGGGCAGGCGCCGAGGTGAGGCTCGAGGAGGAGGCGTCGGGCGACATTTTGACGGAAGGTGAGAGGTATGAACAAAAGAGAAGGAGAAGGTGGCACTGGTTGGCCTTTTGGGGGGATGCGCGAGGAGCTTGCTGAGTCGTGAAGTTGCTGAGCAAGAGAGCGGGGCGAGAATTCGCAAGGCGAGCTCAGAGGATTCGCACGCCATCGCTGGATGAGCTCCCTCATTTCTCACTCGTTTGACCTGACTGAAAGGCCAATCGGTAGCTAGCTACATCAGTAGACATTACCGAGCCTTTCTAGCGCGTTAGACAGCTTTGTTGCACCTCAGTAAAATTCTTCGAAAGGGATGAGTGAGCGGGTCGAGGCCTCGGTGATGCATACATAAGTAAGCCGGCTGGTCGTCACTGCAAGTTGCAAGGCCGCGCGCCGAGGGTCGCCACAGAGCAGCCACAGAGCTGTGCGAAGGCGGTGCGAATCGACGCTGAGGCCTGATGAGATGCAACTTGAGCCCGTCGTGACCCCTCTTTAGTCCCCTCGTCCTCTAAGCTTTCAACGAGGTGCGAGCAAGTCGAAAAGGAGCAGCAACCCCATGAGCAGAGCTGCAGCCGAGCGAGCCCTCTCTCGTCGTGGAGAGCCTTCGCGAACTGGTCATGGTCAACTCGCGCCGAACTCGTCGACCGGCGCTCAAGTTCATATCGGGTCTTGCAGGCTTATGTATGGCATCTACTGGAAGGCCTGGATACCAGTAATAGCCTTGCCCAGAATGAGGCCGTGGATATCGTAGGTTCCCTCATATGTCCTGGTAAAAGAAGGGAGGGGTCAGCCCAAGTCCTCTCGGCGACCAGATGACGGTCGGAGTGACGAAAACGACGAAAAGACGAACGAGACGGTGTGAAGGTTTGATGCAATGCGAGCGATGTGGTACCTGCAAGCGAAGACGTGAGCAGACGAAGCGGGAGAGCCGAGAGGGAAGCTCACTCGTCGGCGCAGGCGTTCCCACCAAAGATCTCCATGAGGGTACGAGTGTGCTCCGTAGCCTGTCGAAGACAACATCAGCAATCCGATGCGATAGCAAAGTGATGACAACTCACCTTGTAGCAGTTGTTACGCTTCATCATCGAAACCATCTCGGGCGACCAGTTGCCGCTATCCTTCAGGCGACCAAGTTGGACGCAGGAAATGAGTCCAACTATTTGAGAGTAGGATCAGCACTTGCACTCAGTCGAGTGGGCTGAGGAACGACTCACGAGAAGCCTCCATCGAAGCGTCGGCGAGCTTCTTCTGGATGAGCTGGAACGAGGCGATGGGCTTGCCAAACTGCTTGCTGTTGGCGGGGAAGTGATAGTCAGTGCGTATTCTGAGAGAGAAGAGAGCCTCTAGAAGTAGTGACCTACCGCTGCAGAGCATACTCGCGCGACAGCTCAAGCGCCTCCTCGAGAGCGCCGATGACTCCGAACCTGCGGGAGAGAACTATCAGCGTGGTTGGGACCAAACAGAAGCACACGAGACTCACGAGATACCGAAGCGAGCGTTGCTGATATCGAAGAGAACCGTCAGCACGAAGCTCGGCCGCAGAAGGAGAGCAACGACTCACTTGAGGCAAGAGAAAGGACCCTTGAGGCCCTCAACGTTGAGAACGTTGCCATGAGGAACCTTGACTTCATCCATGACGATCGATCCGGTGATGGAAGCCCTCAACGACAGCTTGTTCTTGATCTGCGGTGCCGAGAGGCCCTTCCATCCCTTCTCCATCACAAAGCCGCGAATCTTGCCGTCCCACTTGCACTTGGCCCAGACGACAAAGACGTCCGCTACAGGTGAGTTGGAAATCCAGGTCTTGGCGCCTGAGAGAAGGAAGCCGCCGTCCGTCTCTTCGGCGGTGGTGGTCATGCCGGCGGGGTCGGAGCCGTGATCAGGCTCGGTGAGTCCCTGCGAGGATGTGGGTTAGTAGAGGTAGGCTAGAGAAAAAGACATCAACTCACGAAGCATCCAATCTTCTTGCCAGAAGCAAGGTCTGGGAGGTACTTGTCCTTGAGCTCGGTGCTGCCGAAGGTGTCTGTAAAGGCGAGGCGAGGGTCAGACGAGTCAGAGAAGGGAGGAAAGGGAAGAGCATACTGATAGGGTGCATTACGAGGGACGACTGGACGCTCATAGCGGACCTGTAGGATCAGAAAGTCAGCGAGAGGGGAGAGGTCGGCGCAATGGCCAGAGCTCACCTGTAGCCCGAATCTATCCTCTCGACCTCACGAGCGATGAGACCGTAGGCGACGGAAGAGACCTGTGGGTGGAAAAGTCAGTTGAAGCTTCAAACGGGCTACAAGAAGGGTCACTCACTCCGGCGCATCCGTAATCCTTGATGGTCGCGCCCAGCAGTCCGAGGTTACCCTATAGAGCAAAACGAGTTAGCTAGAGCTCAGTCAAGTACAACATTGCAACTCACCATCTCGGCCATGATGCTAGGATCAAAGTCTAAGGAGCAGCACAAGGGTCAGCCGACTCCCTCCCTTCAGCTCCGCTCTCGCTACTCACTCTCGTTCCTGTAGGCATCGAGCACGCGGGGAGCGAGTTGCTCCCTGCAATACTCCCTAGCGGTCTCCCTATGTAGTCAAACTGGTGAGCCCCCGGCCATTTCGAACGCGACTCTCCCCGCAACAACGCACATGATGGCCACCTCATCCTCAGTGAGAAGGGTGGACTCGACCTTGAGAGGGTCGGCCCATTCGTACGGTGCGAAGGCGCTGGACTTTTCTGTGTATGAGACGGCACGATCAGCAAGCGCCGAGAACCGCCGGTGCGAAAGGGGGAAGCGCACTCTTGAGCACCTCCTCGGGCTGTACTGCAGCCTGGGTGGAAGCGAAGCGAGGAAGAAGAGTGCGCGAGAGCTGAGTAGGCTTGAAGGCGGCGAGCATGTCGGTAGAGAACGAGTGTTGGGAAGAAGAAGCTGAGCTCGGAAACTTCGCGCTTGGGGAAGTCGACCTTCGGTCGGCGCGAGCAAGTCGCCGACCTCGATCAAGAAGGGTTCGACCTCTCGCTGCTATCGGACGGGCTTAAGAAGAACAGGGGTATAACAAGACGGTTTGCAGTTGTAGTACAGTATGGACGGGATCGGCGTTACTTCCTCTGGCGCTGCTTGAAGCGGGCCATCGTCTGCGAAGGGGGCAAAGGTCAGCTTCGACCCGAGGCGGCGAACGAGGGGAGTGGCGCTCACCTGATCATCAGTAGCCGTTTCCTTCCTACCAGCACCCATCGGCTTGTGCTTTGGCGGCTGCTGGTCGCCTGATGCCTCGCGACGAGCCTTTGCGAGAGCGTCGGCGTCCGATTCCAGTGGTCGGCGCGCCTTGTAGACTGTAAAGAGGTAGGTGTGAGCTCTGGAACAGGTTCGCAAGATAGAGAGAACGTACAACGATCAACAGCAAACTCGTCCTCGTCCGCCCTTGCTGCTGCTGCTGCCTGCTTCTGCTCGAAGAGCGCCCGCTTGGCCTTCTCCGTCTCCTCAATGTTCTTGAGCTTGCGACTGGGGGTCGAAAGAGGTCAGCAGTAGCTCAGACGTATGATCAGTGAGGACTCACTCGATACCGAGGTCCACCTCTGGGATAGCAGACAGCATGGCCGCCGAGAGAGCGACATTGCCCTCCTCCTCCTGCTCGGGCTTCTTTTCGATGCGGTACTTCTCGGCGATCTTGTACAGGGCATCGCGAGGGTCAAGGCTACGAATCTCCTTCTCCGTGTCAATGTCGCCAGTCGTTCCTTTCCGCTTCTTGAGCTCCTCCTCGATGTAGGCCATCCTGCAAGTCGGCGAGGGTCAGCTCTTTCCTCGTTCAAGCCGAGGACCCGAAACTACATATGCTTGTCGACGTCGACGGCGTTGGTCTGTCCAGTAAAGTTGTTACTCCTGACAATCTTGTTGGTCAAGTTGGTAGGGTCACTGCAGAGAGAAGGGAGAGATGAGCTCGAAACGTCGCTGGGCCGGCTGGAGAGGCTGCTCACTCGTCGGGGTCGTCCCTTGTACGATCTTTGATGCCTCCATGAGTCCCTTCAATCATGCCATCCTCTGTCATTTTGCCCTCAGCGTCCACCACCTTGCGCCGCTTCTTCTTCTCGCCTGCATTGAGGCGCTCGAGGTCGATACCGCCCGTCGCCCGTTTGAGCTTGCGCAGAGCAATGAGCTCCTCCAAAGTCTCGCTGTAGAAAAGTACGGCAAGCCCGGTAAGCCGACGATGCGCTACAGCAGCTTCACAAGTCTGGAACTCGCCTGATGTTGTCCTCGTCGGCGGGGGTCGAGTCAGTCAGGGGAGGCGAGTCACGGCGAGGTTGAGCTACAGCTTGAGGGCGAGTCTTGCGCTTGAACATGATGCCGTGTACAGAACGAGTCAAGAGCCAAGCCGAGGAGAGCCGCCGAAGTTCAAGTCAGCCCTTCGCTCGACTCGCGCCCAAGTACCCTGCTCTCCCTCCCGCCAAATCTCTCGTCAGCGCTTCGTCGACAGCTCGGATGGATAGCTCGCGACTGCTAGACTCACGCATTGCGCTGGTAGCAGGCACTGCTCTCACTACAGCAGCAGCCTGCTTCGCTTCGACTTACTTGACGTGCGCCGCTTCCACCGCCTCCGCACCAGCACCAGACGAGACGAAGTCGGACGACGAGGACAAGGCGGAGGAGGAGGACGGCAAGCGCTACGAGACCAAGAAGGAGTACTATTCTCCCGTCACCGGCAGCTGGGAGACGAGAGACGAGGACGACGATGACAAGACCAAGTACGCGCTCGGCTCTCTCTAGGTCCATGAAACAAGAGACTGACCGCATCCGACCTACAGATTCCTCTTTGTCGTCAAACATCGAAGCTGGCCCAAGTCTCAGGATTATGCTGGACACGTACGTCGACCGTTCGGCCTCTCGAAGCGGTGCGCCGAGCTCACAGCCTTCGCATGCACCTGCAGGAGGACTACACGGCGCTCGAGATTGCTTCTCAGCCGCTCATCGACCTTTTGAGGTGAGTTTGGGTGTGATCTGGTAGCTAGCCTCGCTGATTCTCGCCTTATAGGTTGGTGCTCAAGGAGGTGGAGGACATCTTCGAGGATGAGCCGAGTCTCGACGCGCAGGACCTCTTTCTACACCTACCGAAACTCAAGGAGCTACTCAAGAATAAGACTGAACAGATGGAGCGACTCAGCAAGGAGGCCGAAGAGACGACCGAGAAGGGAGACGGGGGAGGGTCCAAGGGTTCCGGCGCCGAGGGGAGGGACCAGACCAAGGAGGAGAAGGGGAGAACGGAGGCGTCGAGCGAGGCGTCTACTTCAGCTTTGACGAATATCGACAAAGATGAGGAGAAGGAGGAGGAGCTCAAAACCACCCCGCCTCAGACCTTGGAGGAAGTGACGACCGAGATTGAGCATTTCACCATTCTGCTCGATTACATCGAGGAGCTCTTCGCTCCAACGTACGCCCTTTCGTCTGTAACAATCTTTCTCGTCTCCCCGCTGACTCGATCTTCCACCTGCACAGCCAGAGCAAGCTCGAGCGGCTCCTCAAGGACGGCAACATCTCCTTCAACCTCCTCTGGGCCATCTTCCGGCCCGAGTCGCATGTCGTGATCACCGAGGAGGTCTCTAGCGAGAAGCAGGCCTTCAAGCTCAAGAGCTGCAACTGTGAGTTGGCTTTGTCGACTCGAAGAACGGCGCGCTGACCCGTCCCTGCCAGACGGCATGAGCCGAGACGGTCCCGTTTTCGAGCTGAACGGAACCAAGATCCTCTGGAACGGCACTCGATACTCTCGCACCTGGATCGACGCCACCATCCCCAAGGTCCTTCTTTCTGCGCCCCGAGCCGAGCTTGGCGATTCGGACTGACCTTTCCCTTCCGAGTCCAGTTCAAAGGGATGCGCAAGATTTCTTCGCTGCCCGCCCACCCTCTCGGCGACAAGCAGCGCGAAGAGCTTACCGCTCGAGGAAGGACCTACTGCGACCTCGCTGGCGTGCGCTTCCTCGAGTACTCGGGCGTTCTCGTCCAAGTCATCGGCTGTGGCATGGACCGGCGCGTCGTCAAGCTCAGGGCTGAGGGTCGGGCCGTCGTCGATACGAAGAGCTACAGGAGGATGAACCCTTCGAGGGCCTCGCAGTCGATGTGGGACGACGACGAAGACGAGTTTGATCTCGAGGATGGCTCGGCGCCGGCAGTCGGCGACGTTCCTTCGGAGGACGAGCTCTGCCTTCTCGGACCTACCGTCTACGGGTTCAGTCTGGTGTGCCGCGAGTGGGGCGAGTTAATGGTCGTGAGTAGTCGTCCCTTCTCCCCTTCGAATTTGTCTTCCGACTGGCCTTCTCCTCGTCGAGGGGCTTTCTCGCTCCATCTCGCTAACCTACGCCGCCACACAGCACCTCTTCAAGCCCATTAAATTCTCTTCTACCGCTTACGACCATCTCGTCCTCGATCAAGACTACAAGGGTGCGCCTAACCCGTCTCTCGATCCTCGGCCGAACCTCACCGAGCCTTTCTTCCCTCGCAGATCTCATCCGCTCCCTCGTCGAACAGAACTCGACTCTCAGCAAAGCTCGTGCCATCGAGAACAACTCCACCGAACCCCTCAAGTCCTCCAAAGTGCTCGAGGACGTGATCGGCGGCAAGGGTGGAGGCCTCATCGCCGTGTTGCATGGTCGCCCCGGCGTGGGAAAGACGCTGACCGCCGAGGCGGTGTCGGAGCTACTCGAGGCGCCGCTGTACTCGGTCACGGCGGGAGAGCTTGGTGTGCAGGCGGATCAGCTCGAGAAGAGGTTGAGGGATGCGCTCGATGTCGCTCAGTCGTGGGGTGCGGTGCTTCTCATCGAGTGTGTCTCTCTCCTTTGCTTATAGCAACACTTCCAGAGCATTTGAGGCTGTTGTCGAGGCGACTACCTCACTGCTAGACTCCCTCAGCTGATCTCTCCTCCTTCGACAGCGAGGCCGACGTCTTCCTCGAGCAACGCAGCCTTCACGATGTCCAAAGGAATAGCATGGTCTCCGTCTTCCTCCGCGTGCTCGAGTACCATAGCGGCGTTCTCTTCCTCACCACCAACCGCATCCGCACCGTCGACGAGGCCTTCCTCTCCCGCTTCTCCATGTACGTTTCTCGCATCTCTGTGGTAGGAGGGAGAGGACAGAGGGTCTTATTGTCACGCGCTGGGACTCGCCAGTCTCCCCTTCCCTTCCTCTACCGCTCTTGCTGACTCCGCTCGGCCCTCCACAGCGCGATTACCTACCCCGACCTCGACAAGGCGAAACGGAGGACCATCTGGGCATCCTTCCTTCGCCTCGCAGGAGTCGGGATCGAGGGCGAGACTGCACCCAGGAAGAAGCTCGCCAACGGCCTGGCGACCCCCGACGATTCGAAACCCTCCTCGCCCGAGCCCGCCGAGGGTGAGCCGGAATTCAAGTCGACCGTCTCGACCAAGTATCTCGACCGTCTCGCCTCAAAGCCGGGGTTCAACGGTGAGGACTGAGTGCTCCGTCTTTTCCGCCCTGCTCTGAGTGCTAATCTCCCCCGCCCTTCTCCTCCTTTGTCAGGCCGCTCCATCAAGAACACGGTTCGGACCGCTCAAGCCCTCGCGATGAGTAAGAACTCGCCCCTCACCTCGGTCGAGATTGATGTGGTGGTCAAGACGTCGGAAAAGTTCTCGGCGGACTTCAAGGAGGCTGACGAGGCGGGCGTCTACGATGCGAGCGGCGAGGGTTGGAAGGATAGGACCAGCGTGTACAATTGAGGCATCGGGGATGATGGAGCGTATGTGTGAGGCAGATACCTAGTATTGTGAATACCATGCATCATTTTCTAGTCCGTTTCTGAAGCGGAGGGAGCCCTCGGGCGATCCGATTCCGCTGCATGCCTTCCGATTGAACTCGACCTCATTGATTGGCCAACAGATTGGTATTGTGGTGCTCCAGCGCTACAAACTTGCTACACTCGCCCGTCGATTTTCAGCCGCTCGAAACGGTCTTATCTTGGCCGCGCTTTTGCCGGCCGAGGTGCACCCCACGGCAGCTCACCTGCTAGCGCTCCCTGCCCCTGCTCGCCTCTCTCTCTCTCTCTATCTCTCAACGCTTTACGTCCTTCGCTACCGCCTCCGGCCTCTCGCACGCTCCATAACATATCCCTTCTCCTCGCCGACCGGTTCAAGCTCGCCCATGTCGCCCACCACTCTCGGAGACGGCCATCTCATCTGGCAAACCCTGGACAATGCAGTCGACCATATCCCATGGTACCGTAACAAGGGTCTCATGAAGGTGAGCACCGTCATATAGCGCACCGTTGAGCCGGCGGCTTGCGCCGAGCATGCTTTCACTACCGACCGAGCTGACGGGTTACTACACTAGCTCAACGGCATGATCGCGGTCGTCTACGCTTGTGAGATGCTCATCGGATATGATGGTACTATCTTGTCGAACCTTCAAGCCCTCCCTGGTACGTTTGGCTGGAAGGCAAGCTCGGCGATCCGTTCTAACCTCCTCTTCGCAGCCTGGCAAGCCGACTTGAACTACCCCAGCGCGAGTCGCATCGGACTACTCAATGCAATGTCTTACATCGCGGGAATCATCTCGGGACCTGTAGCATCCTGGGCACTGGAGAAATATGGTCGCAAGCCGGCACTTCAGCACTTCTCCATTACAATGCTCATTGGGACGATCCTCGGCTGTGTTGCTGGAAAGGTTCAAGGGAACGGTGGTTTTGGTCTCTTCTGTGCTTCCAAGTTCATCATCGGCAGCGGTGAGCTTCACGGTGTCAACTTCGCGTGTTCGGCGCTGACCTTTCCACTCGCCAGGCATGGCTACCGGTCTCATGACGGCCCAAATCATGCTACAAGAGATTGCTCACCCTCGCTATCGTACTACCACCGCTGCTCTCTTTGTACGTCCCCCTCAACACTGCACGAGCCGACCTCAGTCGGCGCTCCCTTCGGCGTCCTCCTCCGCGTACCCCGCTCACAACTCACCTCCATTCAACTCGCAGGATCAAAACTGGGCTCTTGGTCACATCCTCGGCGCCTTCATTTGCCTTGGTGAGCGTTTAAGACCGCCTTCTCCTGCTCGGCTCGGTACTGACGAGGACCATACGACATCCTTCAGGGACAAGCTTCATGAGTGGTTCTTGGAGTTGGAGGTTGCCTTATGTTTTCCAAGCCCCGCCTGCTGCCATCATGGTCGTCGCCGTCTACTTCAGTAAGCCCTTCGCTTCGCTTCGACGAGAATGTCGGCAGCTCTCAGCAACTCCCACGCTGACGTTTGCCCTCTGCCAGTGCCCGAGACTCCGCGTTGGCTCATGAGCAAGGGCCGAGTCGAGGAGGCTCGCCAGTTTCTTGTTAAATATCACGGAAACGGCAACGAGGACGATGAATTGGTCAAGTTCACTTTTGAGGAGATCAAAGCTACCCTCGCTGCTGTACGTCCTCTCGACATTGATGAAGCTGTTATTTCCTGACCACCTCCAACTCTCAAAGGAGGAGGCCGCTCAACAAGACTCGTGGTAGAACATTCTCGCCGTGCCCTCCAACCGATACCGACTCGCTCTCGTTGGCCTCATGACCTGGATCCCGCAAATGGACGGAGCGGCCATCATCTCCTTCTACTACACCTCAGTCCTCACCCTCGTCGGCATCACTGGAGCTACCGTGCAGACTGGAATCGGCGCCGGACTTTCGATGTGAGTTCGGCGTTGCTTGCAGGAGCCCTTTCTGCTTCATCGACCTTTGCTGACCTCCGTCCTCTCTCATCACCCTCTCTCCTCCTTCACAAACAGGTTTGGATGGTGCTGCCAGGTCACCGGCGTTTGGGCCATGTCCAAGACTGGTCGCCGTAACATCGTCCTCGGCACCTGGCCCGTCCTTCTCCTCTTCAACATCGGCCTCATCGTCTGCACCGCCGTCTACGCCAACAGCGGTAGCACCAACACGAAAGCTGGAATCGCTTCGGTTGTCATGGTGTGGCTCTACTCGGGCGCAGACTCGTTTGCCGGCCCTCTCTTCTATTCGTACCCCGCGGAGATTTTGAGTTTCAGCCTTCGTAGCAAGGGCATGGGAGTCTGGACGCTCGTCAACCAGGGATGGGGTCTCTACGGAGCTTGTCAGTCTTCACCTCGGCGCTCACTTTCCGCGCTGTTGGCTGACTTTCCGCACACAGACGCGAATCCTGTTGCTCTCTCGGCACTCGGGTACAAGTACTACTGTGTCTACACCGCCCTCATCATCATTCAGGTGAGCCTTCTCCCTCGGCGCTCGGCGTTCCTTCTCCGAAGGCGCAGCGCAGACTAACGCTTCTCGCCTTCCGTTTCCCTCAGTTCTTCTTGATGTACTTCTTTGTTGTTGAGACTTACGGAGCCACTTTGGAGGAGAGTGAGTGCTTTCATCTCACTCATCTCACTCAGCTCGCGGTCTTCGGCCGAGCTGCTTTGAGCTTTCTTACTGACTTGTCCGCTCCTTTGCAGTCGCCATCGCATTCGAAGGCAAGGACTCGGCTGTGGCTCGTATTGATGCTAGGCTCGAGGCCGCCGTGGCTGATGGTAGCGAGACCGACAGCAAGGAGAAGATTTGAGGCGGGCGACAGATCAGGTGGGCTCGGCGATTGCGGTCAATATTTCGTGGATGAGACGACGGCTCTGGTAGATGTGTTCTTGCTTTCCTAGAATCAGTATCTGTTCATGTATGTTTGAGCGGCCGAAAATGCGAGAATCACCTCATTCACCCCTTCGCAGGGCAGGGAGGAACGCGCCGAAAGCCAGCTCACGCCTTCCGAGGTGAGAGGGAAAGAGACAAGCTGTTACAGCAGAGCTATTCTCCTACGCGCTGTTCCGCTATACTTGCAGCACTCAAAGTGTCCTCAGCCTCATGACGCAGCGAGCGAAGCTGCGAGCTCGGTATGGGAGAGTCAGCGACATGGCGGCGGGGCGGCGATAGCGAAGCAGGAGGAGCTCACCTTCAGCGCTCTCGTTGACGGCGTCGGTGCCTGTAGCACAATCAAGAAGATCAGCAATCGAGAGCGAGTGACAGAGAGGAACAGAGAAGGCGCACTCGCCATCTCAGCCTCGGTCAACGCTTGAGCTTCCGCCGAATCATCCTCCTCGGCTTCGAGCTTGTCGACTGTGGATGATGAGTGGAGTCAGCGCTGTTTTTCTTTGAAGCAGAGGGAAGCCAGCTCACCCACACCCATCGCCTCCCTCTTCTCCTGACTCCACCTGCTCGCCCGAATCTTATCGTCCTCGGCGTCGAAGTCCATCTCCTCGTCGATCCCACTCGAGCCGATGCTCGACT
>MWVB01000001.1:32167-55941 GCA_003054985.1 Leucosporidium scottii
AACTCTCTTCAGCCAACGCCTCTTCCCGACGCCTCGCTCGACTCCCCTGCTGACCGCTAGCCGATCCCCGTCACCGCCGAGAAGCCAACCGAGGCGACGCCGCCTCCCTCCTCCCCTCTTCCCACAATCCCCGAAGATTCCGCCCCTCGTCCTCCTCTCGCAGTCCCAACTCTCACGCTTCGACCAGCAACACCCATCAACCGCCCGAAAGGCCTGCGCATCCTCTCCCTCGACGGCGGCGGCATTCGCGGTCTCTCCCTCCTCCTCACGCTCAAATCGACCCTCCCTGCCGCTCCCCCGTGCGAGCAGTTCGACCTCATCACCGGTATCGGTAGCGGAGCACTCGTCGCCATCCTTCTCGGTCGCCTTCGTCTCGACATTGACTCGAGCATTGAGCTGTACCTCTCGATTGCTCGGAGCGCTTTCATCGCCAAGGAGCCGTCAACCAGGAGTCGATGGTCCAAGCTCTTTGGAGGTGGAGGCTCCTCCACCACGAGCACCGGCGTGCGCGACCAAGGACTTGAGCGAGCGTGCTCCACTTTCCTCCCCTCGACCGAGATGGCCGACCCGCGTCTCCTCGCCGACGTCGACGATTCGCTGTGCAAGACCGCGGTTCTCGCCTATCATCAGCAACAAGGACGGGGAGGCGCCACACCCTGCTGGTTCAGGAGCTACGACGAGGAATCGGCTTCGGCCGTCGAGGGACCAGTCCCCCTTCGCCAAGCTCTTCGCGCATCACTAGCATCCTCCCCTTTCTTCCAACCCTACCAACCGAGCCCGTCAAGCTCGACCTACACTCAGCCTCCCTCCACCTCCCTCAACCCCTCCGACGCAACTCTCGACGAAGCGCACCGTCGCTTCGGCAACGAGCCCATCTCCCACTTCCTCTCCATCGGCGTTGGCGCTCCTCCTCCTTCCCTTCGCATCTCGTCGAAGGGCAAGATGCGGTCCCTCAATCTCGTCCGTCAGCTGGAGATGGCTTCGAGGAGCAGTGCAGAACGGTTTCGCGCGAGGGTGAGGAGGGAGGGATGGGAGGAGGGAGTGTATCGCCGAGTGGAGGTGTCGCTGGGTGAGGGGGAGGATCCTGGATTGGAGGAATGGGGGAGTGAGAAGGTGATGAGGCAGGCGGTGGGAAGGTGGTGCGCGAAGGAGGAGAGCGGCGCTGGCGTCAAGAGCTGGTTGAAGGGCGAGCAAGGTGAGTTCGACTTCTCTCGAGCCCTCGTCCAGCCATAGCTGACCCTTCATCACCCTACAGCTCCTCTTGTCCGCAATAACTCGCTCGCCAAGCCCGGCAGCACGAGGGAGCCTTCCTCTCTCCGGAAGTCGATGAGCCTGAGTGACTTCGCCGAAGCTCGCGCGCTCTACCTCCACGGCGATGGCTCCACCTCTTCTCTCGTTTAGCAGTAGTCTAGTTCTTACGTAATCAGTGCACTGTTCAATCTACATCAACAAGCGAGGGGAGAGGAAGAGGGAGAAGCTAGCTAGTATCCAAGAAAGTTACGAGGGCGCGTTGAGGCGCACGATGTTGATGCGCGAGCTGAGGTGAGGTGGCAAAGTGATAGATAGAGGTGTGAGGAAGATGTACTGGCAGTCGTCCTCGAGACCGTGCTTGACCTGGGACGAGAATGATCGTCAGCGAATGTCCTCGAGCTTGAGTGGGCTTGACGACTCACCAAAGCTTCGAGAGCACGGGCGTTGTTGGCGTCGTCCAGGAAAACGTTTGCTTCATCCAGAGCGCGGAAAGGCTAGAATATCAAGAACGAGTCAGCTCTAGCCTTTCAGAAGGGAGCTCGGCGAGCGACTCACCGATTCGGCGTCGTGCCAGAGGGACATCATGAAGTACAGCTGGGTCATGCTTCGCTCTCCTCCGCTCCTGTTGGCGAGCTCAATCTTGTTGCCCTTCTTCTTGCCGTTGTCGCCAAAGTCAACCTGCAGAAGGTGAATGGTCAGCTCGGTGCTCGGCTCGTTCGACTGAAGCAAGACTCACGTTGATGTGCAGCTCGGTCGGGTTGTTAGTATCGCGGAACTTGAGGCTAGCGACCTTGCCCGTCTTCTCGAGCATGAGCTTGGTGAAGTTGGAACGGGCGGACGACATGACGAGCGACCGCATCTCGAACCAACGTTGGCGACGGTCGTGAAGGGCGAGCATGAGCAGCTGTGGAGGAAAAGGCGATCAGCGAGGGGACACGGGAGAGAAGGAGATGGCAGACATACCTTGTGAGTGAAGCGAAGTGAGTTCAGAGCGGTGACAGCGGCGTCGACCTCGTTGCGAGCCGAGTAGTAGGCGTCCTCGGCGGCGTCGAGGTCGAAAGCTGGGAGGTGGCGAGCCTTCTCGACCTGAGCCTTGAGCTTTGCGAGGTTCTTCTGCAGAGATTCTACTCCCTCCTCGACCACTCGACGTTCCCCAGCCTCCTCAGCGGCTGCAGTGACTTCCTCGAGTGCAGCTTGAGCTCCTTGAAGGTTCGTCTGTGCCTCGGCGATTCTCGCATCGAGCTTGGCCGACGAGCGAACCGAGTCGCGAACCCGCTGCTGGGAGACGGCCTGGGACTTGCTGAGCTCGTCCATCTTGGCCGCCAGTCGTTGAAGCTTGTCGGTCCATGCGTTGACGAGTTGCTGTCGATCCTTGAAGAGGTGGTCGAGGGTGGCGAGCTCGGTGTCGATCTGCTGCAGACGGTTCTGCGAAGCCTCGAGCTGAGAAGCGGCGGCCTCACGAGCAGCTTCGGCCGTCTGTGCGAGACGAGGAAGGTCAGCGAGGAAGAGGCTCGGCTCGGCTCACTCAGACTCACCTCGCGTTCCATCTGCAGACCGTCCAGCGCGTCAGGGGCGTCCGTAGTCTCTGCTAGCTCCGCTTGCAACGCGAGGGATTGCTTCCTGAGGTCCTCCGACTCGCGGCGCCATCCGTCGCGCTCCTGCTGAAGCGCGCGAACACGCTGCTCGCGGTCTAGGTTCACTTGGCGTTGCTGAGCAGCCCACGCGCGACGCTGATCTTGAGTCGCTCGGAGTTGATCTTGAAGCGTCACGACATCGGCTTGAAGTAGTCTGCAGACGAAGCAGCGTTAGCTTCTGGTGCTCTAGAGGCGAGCGAAGAGAAAGAAGCCTACCGAACGCGCTGCTCCGCATCGTTGGCGCTGCTGCCCGTGACGGAGAGTCGGAACTGAGAAGGCGGGATCACCCTGAGCGCCCTACTACCGTCCATGCCGGGTCTGCGGAGAGCGAGGAGGATCAGAGAAGGCTCGGCGAGGAGATCCTGAGATAGACTCACGCGCTGCCGCCGAGTTCGAAGGCGTTGGCCGAGATACAACGCTTGATGAAAGTCTCTTGCGGCTTATTCCAGCGCATCAAAACATCTCCATCGCGACGCTCTGGGACGAGGACGACGGTCTCGGGCGAGATGTTGTCGATGAGGGCGCGGAAGGCTTCCTCGTGTCCTTCTCGTTGGAACTGGCGAAGGGACGAGCGTCAGTCTTGTCCTTCGTTGATTCGGGAGTCGGTCTGCTCACAGTGATGGCACGCAGAACGGTCATGTGCTGAGCGGCGGGCTGTCGATTTGTTGGGAGGCGCCACGAGTTGTCGGCGTACCGCTTGATGACCGAAACGTTCTTGCTGCAAGGCGAAGGGTGTGAGTAGAGAGCAAAGCAAGCGAGACGAAGCACGCGGATAGACTGACACGCTGCCTCCGATGCGCCTGCACATCCCGCTGAGCTTCTTCTGATCCGGCTCATTCGTAACGACGAATGAGGAGAGGTTGCCACCGAGGACGACTTCGATCGCCGCCTGGTACTGTGGCTCATTGACGGTCATGTAACGGCCAATGGGCCCGTCTGGCTTGGATCCACGCCAGCCTCGTTGACGGTCGACCTCGTCGATCTCCTGGAGAAGTCGTCTCATCTCGGGACCGAAGACAGCTAGAGGGTCTTGTACGGAGTTCCTAGCGGTGATGACGGCCGAACGAGCGCGGGCGAGGTCGTTCTCGCGGGTACGGATGTCGTCGGCGAAAGGGTCCTCCTCGTTCGGCTCGGCTCGAAGGTCGGCGATGGCATCGTCCGCCGTCGAGATCTTCTCCTTGAGCTCCTCCTGCTGCACGTCGTTGGTATCGAGCTCGCTCTGTGCAGCGAGAATGCGGTCTTGGTCGGGTGCGTTGGCCTTTAGCTCCTCGATCTGCTGAGTCGCCTCTTGCGAGTCGCGTTCGTGGCCCGCGATGTCGGCGTTGATGTCGCGAATGGAGTTCTGGATGTCGCGCTTTTCCTTCTTCTTCCTCTCGCGAGAGGCGGTGGCGCCGGTGAGCTCTTGACTGGCCGTTTGCGAGGCCTCCTCGGCCTGAGCGCGCTTCGCCTCGGCGGCTTGGAGGGCGTCGGTGTCGCGTTGAGCTTGAGTCTATGAGAGGTACGCGAAGGCAGGCGAGTCAGGCAAGTTTCGGAAAGATCAGAGCAAACGTCTGACGCACCTCGGCGTCTTGTAGGCCCGAGTTGAAGGTAGCGAGATCCTTCTTGCACTCGCCGAGCTTCCTGCCGAGTCGGCCAACGATCTGCGGAGGGCGAGAGGGTCAGCCGGGGAGTCCCGAGACTCCATGATAATACCAGCTTACCTTCTCCTGATCCTGCACCTTCCTCCACCCCAGCTTGGCCTCCACCTCACCCAACTCGGCCCGGGCGCGCTCAATCCCCATCGCCTGCTTGACGAGCTCCTTGCGCTTCTTCTCCACCTCGCGCAGCTCCTTGATGGCCGGCCTCTGCTTGCTGAGACTCTCGATCATCTGGTCGAGACTGGCCTCCATGGCGTCGAGGTTCTGAGCGACGTCGGCGAGTCCCGAGGCGCGGAGCCAGACGGCGAAGCGTTGGGTGGGCGTCGTGTCCTTCAGGAAGAGACGAGAGTGATCCTGACTGAGCAGGGTGAGGGGCGACTCGATCTGCAGGAGGGAAGAGCGTTCGGTGAGAAGGCGGTGGGCGAAGACCGCGAAGCAGACTCACACGCAACCCCCAGCAGGCAGTGAGTTGAGAGACGTAAGCAGTAGTGGTTCCGACCGTCTCTCCCGAAGCGCTGGTGATCTTAAATGACGAGCTGCCGCCTTTGCGAATGGTGCGCTGGATCTTGACCTTGTCGCCGAGCTTCTTGGGTTCGAACGCCTGAGGTCCGGTGTTGCTGAGGATGACGATGACCTGAGCGTTGTCGCCGTTGCTGCCGACGAGTTCCGGGAGTGAGGATCCTCGACCAGTGAGCACAGCTTTACCGCCGAGGCAGAGGGTGAGGGCAGCGAGGACGGCCGACTTGCCGCCTTCGAAGGGACGGTCAGCAAGCAGCGTCACGCTCGAGACAGAGAGTCAACGCACTGCCGTTGGGACCAGTGACAAAGTTGACGGCGGGCGTAGGAGCAAAGGTGAAGTACTTGTGGCACTGCGAAAGGAAAGGGAGGGTCGGCTTCGGCGCTCCTCTCTCCCACTAATCAGACTCACCATAAAGTTGTGCAGCGTGACCTCGAGGATGGTGCCCGCCTTCATGACCTTCTCGGCTGCTCGTGCTCCTCGTCCATTGAACTGCTCCTCCTCCGCAACGCCTCGACGATTGGCTTGACGAATCTCGGCGGCTCGATCCTTCCTCAGCAGTCGTTTGATCCATTTGTCATACGCGAGGAAGTCCTCATCGTCGCCTTCGTCGCCCGAAGCGTCGTGCAGAACGGGTCGAGTACGCTTCTTGGGCTTCTGGCGAGGAGTAGGAGCAGGAGCTGGAGCTGAAGCAGGCGCGCCGTCCTCCTCGTCCGAGCTATCCGAGATGATGATGATGGACACGTCCCGGGAGGTTTGGGAGGGTGCATTGGATGCTCGAGGTGTTCCTCGCGCCGTGCTGGTGAGCTGACTGCTCGTTTGACGACGTTGAGAGGCGGCGGACGAGCGAGGAGCGGCGCGTGCGAGTCCACTGGGACCAGCGACGGCGTTGGCGTTAGATGGATGGTAGGGGTCGTAGCGCGGTCGTACCGGTGCTGCTCTGGCCTGCTCGGGCGAGTCGCTGGCGCTGCGAGACGGCTGTAGCGTCGCGCTCGTCGCTGTTGATGAGGTCGACCTCACTCGTTTGGACCGGTGGGAAGGTGCAGGGGATTGGCGCAGGGTCTGTAGAGCAAGCAGGATCAGCAGTGATAGGCTCCTGCTGTCACGCGCCACGTACCAGGCTTGGACGGCCTGCACTGCGACCGGGAGCTTGCGAGGTGAGGAGCGCGGCAACTTCCTCCTCTTCCTCCTCGTTGTCCGAAGATGTAGGCTGATGAGACCGCTTGGTGGCGCTCATCGCAGCCTTTGACGCGTCGATAAGGTGGGAGCCAGAGAGGCGAGGCTCGAGAATGATGAAGTCGGATACAAGCGACGAGTCGGGTCGCTCTCCCCTTTGCTCGGCTCGACTAGCAAATCTATGCACTGCAACAAATGTACAACCGATCTAACATCTACATCCTAGGCCGTATCTAGCTCTATAGGTTCTGCCTCCCAACTCCTTCCTACTCAAGAGCAGGATTCGGTCGCGCTCGACTCTCCCTCGACGAGCAACTCCTCGCTCTCCTCCGAGCTCACCCAGCTCATGATCTGGTTGAAAGCAAGACCAGAGCCAATCCTATACCGTGCGAGAAGCGAGAAGGTCAGCCATTGCCCTTGTCGCTTAAGAACCCAGCCCTCGGCGCGGCGGCGAGCCAGCGACTCACATCGACTCCCCATGCTTCTTTCCCGCGTGCATTTTCAATCCACCTCTTCCAGGACCAACATTCTGTCCACTCTCCACCTCGCGCACACCGTGCTGACGGAGGTAGCGCCGCACGCGCTCGGCGTTGAGGATGGAATCTCGCCCGGCAAGGAAGAAGGCTGCACGGTGGGGGGAGTGGAGGTTGGGGATTTCGGTGGGGAAGAGGAGGTTGGAGGACCTGTGTCATGTAGAGAGAGGTGAGTCACGATGAGAGAGAAGGGGAGAGAGAAGGGGGAGAAGGCGCACCAGTCGAAAGTTCGTTGGAGCATGAGAGCGACGCCGAGCTCGCGGGAGACGAAGTAGCGCATGAGGTATTCGATGGGAGTCTTGGCCTTGGAGTAGAGGAACTGGAGGAGGAGGAGCAAGAGGAGGAGCAGGACGAGGACGTTGTCAGCGAGAGTCTGAGGGAGAAAGGACCGGGAAGAGACTCACGTTGTAGCACACCCAGGGCTCCCACAAGCAGAAACAGACCGGATCAACGAAGCACGAGCGAGTGACAAGCTCGGGATGGTTCTTGAGTAGCCAGCCATGTACGATCTGCGACGAGGGAAAATCAGCGTGAGCTCGGCCGGTCTCGAAGGAGAGAGAGAGCTCACCGTTCCATTCGAGTGACTCAGCACCGTCATTCCACTCTTATCAAATCCCCACCTCTCGGCCATCCTCTTCAGCCCAGCACAGCACGTCTGCTCATTCGGCGGGTTGAGGTAGTTCTTGGCAAAGAAGCTCATCGAGATGTGCGGCTGCACGAGCACGACGATGGGCCGATCTTGCAGTGTCTTGGCCTTCTGTAGGTATCCGAGGAGTGTAGCGTATTGCGGTAGACCCATGCCGAGGCCGTGGATGAAGAGGAGGGGTTTGTTGGCTTCGGCCGAGGTAGGGGAGGGCGTCCAGCCGGGAGGGATGCGAACGAGGTAACGAGTGTCGTGGTCTTTGATCTCGCGGAAGCCGTTGAGAGCGGCTTTGTAGGTGAGGATGCGTTGGATAGAGAAGACGAAGGTGTAGAGGATGAGGGGACGTTGGTAAACTCGGACGGGGTCGAGGGTGAGGCGAATGACCTTGACCTTGGAGTTGCGGCCTTCCTTGAAGGGCGTGGCGGCTCGAGCTTCGACGAGCTCGACGCAGTGCTCTGCGAGAGCGAGGAGATGTCAGCGATGGCTGGTGGGCTATGACAGAGCGATCTCCTTCAGCGTACCAACTAGTCCCAGCTTGTCCTGATCAATCTCCAATCCATCATCATCAACATCCGGCTCGCCATCGACGTGCAGTGGAGGCCTCCCTGCCGCATCCCATGCCTTGCGCTCCTCCTCGAGCTCATGCAGCGGCTGGCCGTACAGACTCCAAGCGAGCCAATCGGCCATGTTGAGGCGGCGAATCTCCTCATAATCGCATCCGTTGAACCAGAGTCGAATAAAGTTACGAAAGTCGGCGGCACGAGGGTCCTCGGGCGTGAGAGCGGGCGAGATGAAGGACGGGACGTAGCCGGGCTTGGTCGCTCGTCCTCTGGCGCTGTTGGCCGAGGTAATGCTCTCGCCATATCCCTCATCATCATCTCCTCCACGCTGGATTCGTCCTCCCGTCGTCGTCCTCGCCTGCTCCGGCTCCAAAGGGCGCGAACTGCCCAACTCTGGCGTCGCCGAGCCATCGCCGACGTGCCCTCTCCGCTGCCTCATAGGGTAGGCCTCCCCTTCAGCAGCCGCTCTTTCCACTCCGTTCCTTCCCCTCGAACCCTCTCCCATGCCCATCGCATCCATCGCCTCATCCTCCGCCTCCTCGGGGCTCAACCCGTTCTCGAGTGAACGCTTGAACACGCTCCTCAAGAATCGCCTGGTGTACTGCGGTGTACTCCTCCTGGCATTGGCGCGAATGGCGAGAATGCGATAGTAGACCGAGAAGGGGATCTCGAGGATACAGTAGGCGAGGGTAATGTAATGGAGGATGAGAAAGGAGAGGTGAGAGGGCGCGGGTCGGCCGTCTTTGAGGGCGGGGATCAAGGTAAGGAGGGTCCAGAGTACATAGAGGTAGGACAATGGTGTGATGAGCCAGATGAAGGCGATGGCGGCCCAGCTAGGTGCGAACGAAAGAAGGGGTCAGTGCTGTCTCTCGCTGGCTGGCGAGCGCGCGCGAGTGGGTCTTTATGATTGTACCACAGAACAAGGCAGCAGTGGCGAGTAGTTTGGTACCCTCCCACTGCCCTCGCCTGCGCCCAACGCGCTTCTGGCCTCTCCTTCACCGGCAGCCAAGACCCCCCAACGCAGCGAACTCACGCGGCGAGGTTGGAGAAGTGGAAAGCAGCATGCTGAGGTGAGCGATGTGCTGCTTTCGGTAGCAGCTCGGTGGGCATTTTGAAGCGCTACAGACACCGGCGAGTGGGCGGGCGGATTGAAGACGATGAAGACAGAGAGAGGAAGAGCCAGAAGCTCGCGTCATGGCCAAGGGGGATAGCTCGCGTCCAGAAAGCTGTAGGGTGTCACAGAGGGGCTTAGCAGAGCAGCAGAGCAGTTATTCCCCAGCTGAGCACTCTACTTCAGCCGGCCGAAGCCCTCGAGCCCCTATCTTTCTCCCAGCGCCCAACCTCTCGCCTTTTGCGCGCTTCCCTCCTCTCCTTCAAACGCCTTCGAGCCTCTCTCGCCCTTGCTTCCCTTTCGCACACCCACACAGCAATACGCGTTGACAGAGTGCTCACTTTAGCTCCTTCCCTATATCATCGACCGACGCTTCCCTGAACAAGGGACAACTGGTTTCGAGTGGATGCTGAGCTTGGTTTATAGGCGGGGATTTAACACCAGGACGATTGCGGGGTGTTTTCGCTTCTGTGCGCTGTGTTGATGGTGCATAGGGCGGACGGATCGCCTACATATTGTGTGAGGAGCCCGCTGGAGCACGCAGAGCTTGATAAGGCAGGGGAAGCTTTTCTGTTGGTCGAGGAGGGAGCGCTGAGGTGCAGGAGATTGCAGGGATGCTATGTCACTTCTCAGTGCCTATTCGAGCCGCTCTTGGGCGAGCGCATGCTTCTCAGCGAGGCGAAAGCGAGAACAGCAACCAAGCGCCGAGCACCGAAAAAAGCAGCCTGACCTCGACCATGAGCTTCTCCAGCTGCACCAGAGCAAGCCAAATTCAGGGAAAGAAGCACATCTACAATGCTGGTACCTCGATCTCCTCCCCTCGTCACTCTATCCCCCTCCTCCCCTCTCGCGATCGGCGCCGTCTCTAAATCACCAACCCCTCCGCCCCCCTCCAAGCCTCCAACAAGTCCCTCTCCTCCATACTCATAGCGCTCATCTTGGCCTCATCGTCCTCCTCGACACGACCACCAAACCCTAGCTCGTCGACCTCGCAGATGGTGTGAGAGTCGGAGGGAAGGGTCGAATTGAGGAGGTAGGCGCGGATCTGGGTTGAGAGAGGAGGGTGGTCAGTGTGTGGGAAGGGGGGGGAAAGAGAAGGGGGAGAGACGTGGACGTACAATTTTGGCGGTACAGAGGGAGGCTTGACCTGTTGCAGCAACGAGCGAGGGAGCGAGGAAGGGTCAGCCCATCACCGAGCGCGCCCGAGTCTCCTTCGAACCGCCTTGAAAGCTGCAACTAAATGAAACACCTCACCAATCACACAATGACCATCCCCATTCTGCTGCACCAACCTCGCACTGCCCCTCAACCTCTGCAACACCAATTCAGCAGCTCCAAGGGGCGTAACGGGATCGTTCCTCTGATTCATGACCAACACGGGGGTATCCAACTCCCTCTGTTCCCCCGCTGTAGCCACATAATCATAAAACGACCGAGAGGGCACGGGCCAGTGGTGGCAGAAGGAGAGGTCAAAGAATTGATCGCCTACGAGGGGGGAGTTGAGGGAGAGGGAGAGGAGCAGGTCTTGCGCTAGGGAGTGGGGAGTTGGGGGTGTGGAGGGGTGAGTGAGGAGGGGTGAGGCATCGGCGCAGCGGATTGCCACGGTCGCTTGGTTGGAGGAGGGGTCGGGGCGCTGTGAGGCGAGGGGGAGCCTGTCAGCTCGGCGTTGCGCTTGTCTCGAGAGGAGGAGCAACAGCTTACCTTGGCTGCTTCATCCCAGCTCCCTTCCAATTGAGGCAACACCCCCTCCACCAACTCCCTCCAATCCCCCTGCATAGCCTTCTCCAACTTCCTAGCCAAATCAGGCCACTCCTTCACACTATAACTCCCTCGGAACAACGTCTCCCTCACATATTTCGCTCTTCCCACCAACCCGGGCACACGTTCCCCTCCCCTCTTCAAAGGAACAGGCGAATGATAAATCTCATCCACGAGGTCCGAGATGGAGGATAAGATCCGCTCGGTGGAATTGAGGGGAGCTAAGGCGCAGTTCTCCGGACCGGAGGCGAGGCAGGAAGAGGCGAAGGAGGTGAAGATGGGGGAGATGGAACGGAGGGAGGAGTAGGGGTGGGTACGGTCCCATGAGCTGGTCCACATTGTTGCGCTGTGGGAGGGGAGAGAGGGAGGGAAGGCCCGTTAGCGCCGAGAGTGAAGAGGAGGGAGGGAGGGAGGGAGAGGACGTACTTGACTACACCGTCGAGGACTATTTTGCCTAGACGGTGAGGAGGGAGAAGGGAGGTCATGTATTGCCCAATGATGGTGCCGTACTGATCGAGGTGGAGCGAGAAGGGAGAGAGCGAGCCAGAGCCAGATCAGCTACAAATCTCCAACCTCACTACACCAACAAGTAAAAAGAGTCCAACCAACTCACCGACATGCCCCAAAAGTTAATCCTCCCCTCCTCACCCTCCACCGCTCTACTAATCGCCTCCAAATCCCTCACCACACTCTTCGTCCCCACAAACGCCAAACTCTCCCCCGTCCTCTCCCTACAGCCCTCATACATCGCTTTTAAACTCGCTTCCGATAGCCGGACCTGTCGCTCCAGATCAGAGAAGACGGCTTGAGGGTCCGAAAGACCTTCGGCGTTGAGGGAGGAGAAGTTGGAGGGGAGGGAGAGGGAGGTGGGCGAGGTGAGGTGGTAGAGGTGTTGGGTGAGGGAGGAGGAGAAACAGGTGACGTGGTCGGAGGTTTGACTGTGGGGTGGAGAGAGGGGGAGAGTCAGCTGGGAGGAAGAGAGCGAGCGGCCGAGAGGGGAGGAAGAGCGGACTTTACGCCGCGAGGGTCCCAGGAGATGAGGTCCTGTTGTGGTGAGAGATTAGTAGAGATGTAGGGGTGTGCGCTGACATCACCTACGTATCGTCCGTCCAACAGCTTGTCAAAGAACCATCCCGCCGACTCGATGTAACTACCCGAACCTCCCGGTCCACCAGGGTTACTGAAGTGTACAAAATAGATCAGCGGAGCAAGTGCATCATCACGAGTGCTCCCAACTCACATGTACAGCGACCCCAACTTGTCCTCTTGCCTCGACGCCGGTCGTTTCAAGATGCTGAGCTCCACCCTCCTTTCGTCCGTCTGATTCTCCCAATTGAGGGGTACGCTGAGCTTGGAGCACTGCATGCCATCTCCACAGGGCTTCCAATGTAGTGTGTCGTTGCTCTTGTGGTGTGAGCAATGAGAATAAGAGAGACGAGGAGCGAATTGCGCGAGTTGCAAGCCGAGGGCGAGGAGGGCTAGGAAAGGGAGGATGTAGGTGTATAGAGTGGGGCGTGAGTTGGTTGGTATAGGAGGTGAAGTGAGAGGTAATTGGTGCTTGTTCATTTTGTAACGAGGTGCAGAAGTAGTGAAGAGCCGGAGACGAAGAAGCGAAGCAGCGAAAGCTGGTGCCGGTGTCGCTCTCCCCACCACCTGCGCCGCTACTCAACACCTCGACTGAGCCTACGGACCATGTTGCGCACCCCTCTTGTTCGCCTGTCCCGTTCTACTGCCCCTTCCATGCGCTCCTTCTCTTCCACTCCCTTCACTCGCAAGCACATCCTCAACGCTGGTCCCGATGAACTACGAGCAGCTCTCCTCCCCGACAACAACCGTTTGACTCTGGTACAATTCACTGCAAGTTGGTGCGGCCCTTGTAAAGTACTCTCCCCGCGTAAGTTCACTTCACTCTGCACCTCATTCCCGCTCCCGCCTCACTTGCGCGCTGACTCTTTTTCACGGCTCTCATCTATAGTACTCAAGAAGGCCGTCCCCGAAGATTCCGAGACTACGGACCTCCTCTTGATTGATACAGACGCTCAACAAGAATTGGCAGGCGCTTTCAAGATTGCGGCTCTCCCTACCGTGCTGGCCGTGCGCTCGGGTAAACCTGTATCAAAATTTGTAGGAGGATTGAGTCCTCCTCAAATTCAGGAGTTCCTGGACAAGTGCAACGAGTAGGAGGGAGCAGGAGCGGCGAAGCGGAGAAGTGGTGGCAGCTCGGCGCAAGGGGAGAGAACAAGTTGTAGGGGAGGGTACAGGAGTAGTGATCCCAGTACATAGATATAGTCTCATCCTACTGCTGCTTCGTCGAGAGTAATAAAGTGCTACAGGACTAGTCTTGACCTCCCTCGCTCACTCTCTCCCTTCGACAACTCACTCTCATCTCTACTCCCAACTCGTGAGAAGGACCGCTCTCGTCGACTCGCTCGCTCCAAGATGGGAGTACCGCTGCTCTGGGGAGAGCTCACCGATGCAGCACAGTACAACACCCTCCTCGGCCTCTCAATCGAAGCCTTCGAGCGCCAACCTCGAGTGCGTGCAGTTCGACTCGGTTGCGATGCTTCCATATGGCTCTTTGTGAGTCTGGTAATCAGCTGCAGGAGTAGTAGAGGCTCACACACTATTCTCTACTACAGCACGCTCGCAAGATGGCAACAGCCGGCGTGGAAGTTGGCATGTAAGTCGCTCGAGTAGGGAGCGGGGGTTGACTGACGCCCTAGAGCGCTAGTCCACTACACGCCGGCTTCTTGCGCGCCTCCCACCACCCATTCAAAAGCTGACCATAAAACTCCCAACAATCAGCAACGCCGACCTCCGTGTCCTCCTCTTCCGCCTCTTCGGCCTCCTCCGAGCAGGCGTCCTCCCGTTTTTCGTGTTCGATGGACCCAACAAGCCCACCTGGAAGCGTGGGAATCATGTAGGAGGAGGATGGCGAGACGGTAAAGACAAGTCGTTCAAGGAGTTGCTGGATTTGATGGGCATGCCGTGGAGGACGGCGCCGGGGGAGGCCGAGGCCGAGTTGGCTGCTTGTGCTAAGAGGGGAGAGATTGATGGAGTGCTTACGGTGAGTATTGGAGTTTGTTTGAGTGTGGAGTACCAGAGCTGACGATCAACCTATAGGACGACGTCGATACCCTCCTCTTTGGCGCGCCTCTGGTCAGTGAACGCCGAGACTTGCATCGCCGAGCTCGCCCGCTGATCCTCTTTTCACGCCTCTGCCAATCTGTCACCCACCCCTGATCAGGTCGTTCGGAATACTCTCCACTCCTCCTCCTCTTCCTCCTCCGGCGCATCTTCCACCTCCCAACCCCCTCGCTCGCCAATGAAACCTTCCTCCTCCCAACTGCCCTCCTCCTCCCAATCCTCCCAACCCGCAAGCCCAATCCACGCCGACGCCCACAAGCTCTTCTACTCGGACGTGATCCTCGCCCAAACCGGCCTTGAAGTCTCCGACCTAATCTTCTGCGCCCTCATGTCGGGAGGAGATTACGCCACGGGCATGAAGAACGTGGGAATCAAGACGGCCGTTGCGTTGAGTTTGTGTGGGTTTGGAGCGCAATTGGTGGATGGGATTGAAGAGCACAAGGGGGAGAAGAAGGAGTTGGAAAGGTTCTTGCAGGGATGGAGAGAGGACGTCGTCCAGGAGCTCAAGACCAACTCGCAGGGCAAGTTGGCGACGCGCAAGTTGAAGCTCGCGTCGGAACTCGAGGAGGATACCGATTTCCCCGACCTCAGGATCGTCAATTATTACACCCATCCCGCCATTTCGACCAACGTCGACCCTCCTTCCTGGGACGCTGAACCCAACCTCCCCGATCTCGTCGCCTTCCTCTCCAAGACGTTCGAATGGAGCAACGCCGAAATTGAGATGTACTGCCGTAACCTCCTCTACCCCGGTCTCGCCATCTCCGCTCTTCGTAAATCGGCCCTCCCCCTCCTCGACTCGAGTATCCCTCGTTCTCTCTCCTCCCCCTCCTCCTTCCCAGCAGCTCCCTTCCTCGACTCCATCTCGGACCTCAAAACCTCAACCTCAACGCACCACCTCCCTTCCTACCGCGTCCAACTCTCCACCACGCATTTCACCGCGCTCATCACTTCCCAGCTCCCTCCGGACGATCCTTTTCGCATTCCCTTGGATCCCGAGGAACAGGTCGCGGGGAGGAGGAGGATGCAGGTGGAGGAAGTTAGGGGAGTGGGGCCTTGGAGGTGTTGGATTCCGAGGGAGTTGGTCGAGGGGGATCAGAGGGGGAGGGGGTTGGTTGGGGAGTGGGAGAAGGGAGAGGAGAGGAAGCGGGAGAAGAAGAGGGGTGGTGGGAAGGGCAAGGGCAAGGGCAAGGGCAAGGGCAAGGCGAGGGTGCTGGATAGTGATGCGACGGTGACGAGTACCGAGGAGGAGGAGGAGGAGGATCCCGCCCCTCAGCCACTCAAGAGCAAGATCAAGGCCAAGCCTACCGCCCCTCGTCGTCGCCCTCTCTCCACCGCCAGCACCTCCGCCCCTTCCATCGACTCCGAGTCCGATCGCGCTCCCCCTCCTCCCAAATCGCCGAGGAAGAACAAAGCTCAGACCTCGCCTCTGAAGAAGAAGAAGAGCAGCGTCAAAGCCCAGACGACCTACCTCGAAATCTCGTCAGATGAGGACGACCTCCCTTCGCCGAAGGAGCTCGGGCGACTCGTCTTCCCACCTCCCGCTTGGAATTCGACTTCCACCTCCGCCTCGACCCTCAAGCAGAATCCAGCCTTCTCCTTCTCCTCCTCCTCTCGCGACTACACCCTTCCCACTCCCGCACCCTCCCGCAATACCTCGACCTCGACCAATCGCCCTCCCGCCGTCGCCGCCACCTCGACCGCTCGCAAAGGTCTCCTCCCCTTCTCCTCCACCAAGTCTTCTACCTCCAAGCTCTCCCGCACCACCATCAAGAGCGGCAGCACAAGCGCAAGGCAGTCGAGGTCCATCTCTATCGACTCTTCAGCCTCGGAGGAGGAGATGCTGCTTTCGTTGGATGAAGCGTTGAGGAAGTCGAGGGAGATGCGTGAGAGGAGTGGTGGTGGTGGAGATGGGGCGAAGGGAAGGAGGGAAGCGCCCAAGGGAAAGACGAAGGCCAGGGTCGAGGAGTTGGTGCTTTCGGATTCGGATTGAAGTTGCTTTCTTGGAGTCACGGAGGGAGGGAGGGATGAGGATACGTGCTTGCTTGTTGTGACACTATACACGCCGTTGCTGCGGTAGTCGATTTGGATCAGCAGGATGAGGTCTGCGAAGGGCGAGTGAGAGACGAACTCGAGCGCCGAGCGCCGAGATGATTTTGGTGAAGCCCAAGGCAAGAAAGCGAGCTTCCGGAAGAGTACAACAAAGAAGCAGGACCGGTCCAGAGATGAACTCCTACGATCGCTCGACTCGACCCGACTCCCCTCTCCCAGCACTCCCTTTCATGCCCTCCCGCTCAGGCTCTCTCGCCTCAGCCTCATCTCGTCTCGCGCACCTTCCACGGCTCACTTCCAGCTTCGCCAGAGCAGCAACATGGGCATACCAGGATTGTGGAAACACCTCGAAAACGCAGAAGCTGTAGAGTACAACACTCTTCGAGCTTTCTCGTTGGAGCAGTTTGAGTTGAAGCGGCGGGTCGACGGGGCGCGGGCGCTGAGGCTGGGATGCGATGTTGCGGGATGGCTCGTGGTGCGTTTGCGCTCTCTGTAGCGAAGGTCAATGATAGCTGACGCTTCCTTTACTGCAGAACTCTGCCCAGCTGCGTCACACGCAGCGGTACAGACCGTGCGTCTCGAGTGGGGGGCGGGTTCAGCGCGCTCGAAGCTGACTCGTCTCGGCTCTCAAGCAGGCCGAGCGAGCCTGAAAGACTCTTCAATCGTCTAGTCCAAATCCTTCAAGCAGGCCCTATCCTCCTCTTCTTCCTGTTCGACGCGCCAGCCAAACCCGAGAAGCGGGACGGAGGAGGGGGAGTAGGAAAGGGGAGGCAACAGATGTTCAAGAGGATGTTGGATGTGCTCAAGATTCCCTGGAGGGTGGCGCCTGGGTCGGCGGTGGCTGAGTTGGCGGCTTGTGCTAAGAGAGGGGAGATTGATGGAGTGCTCTCGGTGAGTGCTGCCTGTATGAGGGTCGGTGAGCTCTTCGGTCGCTAACGGAGGCTGATATTGCAGGACAACATCGACGCACTGCTCTTTGGCGCTCCTCTGGTCCGTGGTTGTGGCTTCTCAGCGCGCGAAAGCTATCGCCGATACGGCTCGCTGACCTTCTCTTGGTTCTGCTCGCGATTGGACATGGCGCTACAGGTCATCCGTAGAAAATATCCTTCGAAACGTCCACCCTCCTCTTCCCAAACCTCCTCCTCCACCTCCAATACACCAGCTTCGTCTCCTTCGTCACCCACCAAAATCGACCGAGACAACCTGTTTCGCGCATACGACTCCGACCTCTTGTTCGCCAAGACCGGTCTCGAGGCATCAGACCTCATCTTTTGCGCCCTCCTAGCGGGGGGGGACCATGCCGAGGGCGTCAACGGCGCCAGCCTCGAAACGGCGACCGCTCTCGCCTTGTGGGTCAACGACGTCGGCGCAGGGTTCGGTGCAGAGTTGATCGAGGGGTTCAAAGCGCATAAGGGTGAAAGGCTGGCGACGGAGATGTTCCTGAGCGGCTGGAGGAATCGAGTCGCCGAGGAGCTGAGGACCAACTCGCGAGGGAAGCTCGCCAGCAGGAAGCCTCGACTCGCCGATGACCTCGAAGCCACCTCTTCCTTCCCCGATCTCAAAGCCCTCGAGTACTACACCAACCCTACCGTTTCGACCACCTCCCCTCCTCCCACCTGGACCGCCGAAATCGACCTCGCCGAGCTCCTTCCCTACCTCTCGTCGACCTTCAACTGGAGTGGCGCCGACCTCGAGCGACATTGTCGGAACAAGCTCTACCCGGCTCTAGCAATGCAACACCTTCGCAAGTCGGCTCTCCTCCTCGACTCAGCCGTCCCTCGCTCTCTCGCCGCTCCTCCCTCCTCCTCCTTCTTCGAGTCCATTCATGACCTCAAGACCTCGCCCACGACCGAAAACGTCCCCTCCTACCGCGTTCAACTTTCGGCCACTCATTTTCGTACCTTATTCGGCCCTCACCTTCTCGACGGTGGTCCTCTCACCGGCGCCTCAAACTCGGCGCCGAGCAAGAAGAAAGGAGACGGTGTTTGGAGACACTGGCTTCCAAAGAGGATGGTTGAGATGGATGAGGTGGGGAAGAAATTGGCGAGGGAGTGGGAGAAGAAGGAGGAGGCGAAAGAGGCGAGGAGTTTGGCGACGTCGAAGAGGAGGAAGGAGCGGACGTCGGGTGGTGGAGGGGCGGGCTTGAGTGAGGTGGAGTTGATTGGAGTGGGAGTGAGGTCAAGGAAGGGGAAGGAGAAGACATTGGAGAGCGATGCGACTGTCAGCAGTAGCGATGAGGAGGAGGACAGGCTGGATTCGACTCCCACAAGTCCCGCCTCTCGCCCCTCGACGAGCAAGAGCCAGACTCATGCCTCTCTTACCCTCCCTCATCGTCCCCGTCAACTTTACACCTCGAGCACCAACGACGCTTCCTCCACCGACGATGAGCAGCGCACGCCGCCTCCACTCAAATCGCCGAGGAGGAGCAGGGAGCAGCAATCTCACGTCAAGCAGAGGGCTCTCAAGTCTCCGAAACGGGAGAGGGATAGCCTCGGGTCCCGAGCAGACTACTTGGAACTCTCGTCGGACGAGGAGGAGCACCATCTGCCGACGCCTTCGCCGAGCCAGCGCCGTCGCCTCGACTTCCCCTCCTCTTCGAGCTCCACCTCGACCGCTGGCGCCGGCACCTCTTCCTCGCATCTTCGCATCCCTCCCTTCCCCCCATCCCCGTGCAGCATTTACAGCAACCTTCTTCTCCCTTCCTCCATCACCTCAAAGAACGGCGACTCGTCTCGGAAGGGCAATGCTCCCACTCGTCTCGACTCCGCCACCGGTCGCTTCTCCTCCTCCGCCTCTAGTAACACCACCAACAAGCGCTTTGGTACCATTGCCAGCAGCAAGGGCGAGAGGGGGGGCTTCGAGGCCTTCCAGGCGAGGGCAATCTCTGTCGTCTCGTCGGCCGAGGGAGAAGAGCAAGAGGAGGAGATGCTCCTTTCGTTAGATGAGGCGCTCAAGAGGAGTAGTACAGATGGAATGGCGAGTAGAGGCAGCGGTAAGAATGGCAGGTGGGGGAAGGAGAAGCAGAAGGCCGCCGCGGGCTCGGCGCCGAGCGTGAAGGGGAAGGCGATGGGGCAGATCGAGGAGATGGTGCTGTCTGATTGAACCTGAAGGGCATTTCTGTAGACGCGAGTCTTCACTTCTTGTCATACCATCTTCTCTCGAGTTGACCTGACCTGCACCCTTCGCTTCGCACCTTATGAGATTGCCTTGATTGGCCTCGCGAGCTTCGAATCTTGCCTTCCCCCGCATCGCTCGTTCTCGTCTCTCTCGTCCTCGACACTCGCCAGGCTCGTACAGCAGGAGCTGATCGGCTTCTCTCACGCTTCTCTTCCACCCTCTGCATCGTTAGCGGCCGCTTCGAGTCAAGCCGGCCGACATGCTCTCTCTCCGCTCGCGCGCTTTCACCTCGCGCTTCGCCGCGCCGTCGCTTCGCCGCTTCTTGGCTACACCGACCGCCATACCTCAGACCTACGTCGAAAAGGTCGTGCAGCGCCATGCTGTCGGTTTGCCCGAAGGAGCGACTGTCAAGGCGGGAGACTACGTTATGATCAAGCCTCAGCATGTCATGACCCACGTAAGTAGCTCACTGTGAACTGTGAAGCCATAGAAAGAGCTTGTGCTGACCTCTATGCTGCTGTAGGACAACACTGGACCTGTCATCTCCAAGTGCGTTTCTCTTCCACCTTTCGCTCTCGCGCTGGAGCTGACCCTTCTGCGAGACAGGTTCAAGTCCATCGGAGCCACCAAGATCTCGAATCCTCGTCAGACCGTCTTCACCCTCGACCACGACGTGCAGAACCGCTCCAAGGCCAACTTGGCCAAGTACGCTCGAATCGAGGCCTTCGCAGGCGAGCATGAGGTCGACTTCTACCCCGCTGGACGCGGCATTGGTCACCAGATCATGATTGAGGAGGGTTACGCTTTCCCTGGAGTCATGACTGTCGCGTCCGACAGCCACTCCAACATGTACGGAGGAGTCGGATGTGTCGGAACGGCCATCGTCAGGTGAGCAGAGAGGGCATGAGGGACAGCAGAGACCCTCGTTAACCTTGTACACTCTCACAGGACCGACGCTGCTGCTCTCTGGGCTACCCAGCGCACCTGGTGGCAAGTCCCGCCCATCGTTCGGGTCAACCTCGAGGGCGAGCTGCCCAAGGGCGTGACGGGCAAGGACATCATCATCGCTCTCTGCGGTTCTTTCAACAAGGATGAGGTCCTCAATCACGCCATCGAGTTTGGCGGAGACGGTGTCGCTCAGCTCAGCGTCGACGAGCGCCTCGCCATCGCCAACATGACCACCGAGTGGGGAGCTCTCGTCGGTGTCTTCCCCGTCGACAAGGTCCTCGAGGAGTGGTACGCTTCCCAGCTCAAGAAGCTCGAGCTCCGTCGCTTCCAGTTCGCCGGCGCCTCCTCCTCCCTCCCCGACACTCCTCACCCCCGACTCACCACCGAGCGCCTCGAGTCTGTCTTCGCCAACCCCATCCTCGCCGACGAGGGAGCTTCCTACTCCAAGACCCTCACTCTCAACCTTCCTTCCCTCTCTCCCTCCGTCGCCGGCCCCAACTCGGTCAAGGTCGCGACTCCGCTGCCTGCCCTCGAGGAGCAGAAGGTCAAGATTAACAAGGCCTACCTCGTCTCGTGCACGAACTCGCGCGCCTCCGACCTCAAGGCCGCCGCCGACGTCATGAAGGGCAAGAAGCTCGCCCCTGGAGTCGAGTTCTACATCGCGGCCGCCTCCTCGGTCGTGCAGAAGGAGTCCGAGGCGGCTGGCGACTGGGCTACCCTCGTCTCGGCGGGCGCCAAGGTCCTGCCGGCAGGATGTGGACCTTGCATCGGTCTCGGAGTCGGATTGCTCGAGGATGGAGAGGTCGGGATCTCGGCTACCAACAGGAACTACAAGGGTCGCATGGGATCGCCCAACGCTCTCGCCTACCTCGCTTCCCCCGAAGTTGTCGCCGCCAGTGCGATCGCCGGTCACATCTGCGGACCCAAGGTCGAGGGCGCCACTCCCTCGACCTCGAACCCTACCATCTCCATCGTCGACCACGCCGCTACTTCCTCCCCTGCACCCGCCGTCGCCGATTCAGCAGCACCCGCCGCTGCCGAGGCTCTCCTGCCTTCCTTCCCTCCCATCTTCGCCGGACCTCTCCTCTTCGCCCCTCAAGACAACCTCAACACCGATGGTATCTACCCCGGCAAGTACACTTACCAGGACGACATCACCCTCGCCCGTCAAGCCGAGGTCGTCATGGAAAATTACGATACGGCGTTCGCTCCTCTGATGGCTTCCCTCAAGTCCTCATCAACCGATAGGAACGGCAAGGGAGTCCTCCTCGCCTCGGGCTACAACTTTGGTACCGGCTCCTCGCGTGAGCAGGCCGCTACCGCCCTTCTCTCGTCCGGCGTTCCCCTCGTCCTTTGCGGCTCTTTCGGCGACATCTTTAAGCGCAACTCGATCAACAACGCTCTCATCTGCGTCGAGTGCCCCGAGCTGATCGAGGATCTCACCAAGGACTTTGGCAAGGAGGGCAAGCGGAATGCGGGAGGAAAGGACGGCAAGGGAACGGTGCAGACGGGCTACTGGGTCGAGGTTGGCAGTGGGGACGGAAAGGTCACCGTCAGGACGGAGGAGGGAGGCGACATCATCAAGGAGTACAAGGTCGGCAAGGTCGGCACTAGCGTGCAGGAGCTATGGTTGGGTGAGCTTTCTCCTTCGGCGTGATTGGGTTCGGTTGGCTGATCCTCTTCTGTCGCCTTTCTCCTCTCTCCTCTCCTCTCTTCTCGCCTCTCTCTTCTTCTCCCTTCTCCCCTCCCTCTTCCTCTCCCTGCCGTTCTTCTCGCTGCTCACAGCCGGTGGACTCGAGGGCTGGGTTCGCGAGCGTATCTAGTCGGCCTCTTGATGGCTTAGATCGCAGAGTTGTAGCATTAGGGTCTCATAAAAAGTACCATATACCGCATCATTCGATTTCAGGGCTTTCATTGTAGCGAAGCGAGCTCCACGACCTCGCTATCGGAGCAGCATTGCCGAGCCGAAGTTTCTCTGCTCCTTCACTCGAGGCGCACACGCTTCGGCAAAGCGACGAGTTACACAGGAAGCAGGGTACAAGAACTAGGTCAAGGGTTTGGCGTCCTATGCTGGGCCCTCGGAGCGCAGAAGTGTCGGGTACTGTTTGGGGAGGGGGGCGAGAAGCTGCGAGGCGCCGAGTTCTCACGTCTGAGTACCTTCCGCACCGTCGAGGTCGTCTGGGGTAGAAAGGAACGATCAGCCCTAGTCGAGCAAAGCTGAGGCTTGCAAACTCACCCTCGTCGTTGGCTTGCTCGACTGCCGCGCCAGCTTCATCGCCGACCGACTTGTTCTCCTCAAGTTTGGCAGCTGAGGAAGCCGCGTCAGCGTGAGAGCAATGAGGAAGGAATCCGATGTCGACTCACCAAAGCCCCTCGCCTCCTTCTTCTCCTCACTCCACCTGCTCGCCCAAATCTCATCGTCCTCGGCGTCGAAGTCCATCTCCTCGTCGATCCCACTCGAGCCGATGCTCGACTCGTCGTCGGAGCTACCATGCTCGCTCATGTCGTACTCATCATCGCCCTTGTTCACCTCGAGGGCGTGGTCGTTGCAGCCGAAGACGATGCCTCGTTCGGCGCAAAGGATGGCGAGAGGCTCGCTCCAAACTCCCGCTCCCCGTGCTCTCGTCGTCTCGTCGAGGTACTCGGGGTAGTCCAACTTGAGAAGCTCAAGGGCGGGATGGGTCGTGATGAAAGCGCTGAGGTCCCGAATGGCGAGAGCATCGTTGAGGAGATCGTCGTCCTCGTCGAGCAGCGTGAGCTGGACTCGGCGTAAGGTTATGGGGGCAGCCTGTAGGGCAGCGAGTGCTGAGCCTGTAGCTTGAAGGCCGAGAGTGGATAGCTTGGGCAGGTTGGCGGCGGCGAGTGACGTGAGCCTGCTCGGGTCATTCATCGGCCAATGCTGGGAGAGGGAAAGGAGGGAGGGCAGCGGGTGTTGTAACTCCTCTAGCGGGTAATCTATCCTTTTGAATCCACCACGGTCATGCAGGAGAAGGGCGTGCGTCGAGAGCCTGCGCAGCGTCGTCGCCGAGTCGCGAAGCCAGCCCAAGACGGGGATCGCCGAACCGGCGATGCTGCCCAGATCGAGCTTCTGAAGCCTCCATGGAGAGTCAAAGTTCTCGTACTCGTCCTCCTGCTCGGCCGTGAGCTCCAGGCGCACGCAGGCCCACTTCTTCCCGAAGCCCAGCACCTTCAACCGAGGCGTGCTGGACTGCAGGATGACCAAGTCGCCGTAGGTGAGCACGAGGCCATGTCCATCGATCTCGAGAGAGCTGAGCGTGCTGGGGAGTAAGAGGAGAGATGCAGAGGGGGTTGCCGCGTCGAGGTAGACAGCATCCAACGCCGAGCATGCGCGGATGAGCTCCGTTTGCTCCGTCTTCGTCAGCCTCGAAGGTACTGCGATAGACCTAACAGCGGTCCCGAGGTTGTGCTGACGAACGAAGGCGACGACAGCCTTCTGATGCCCGCGCAATTCCTCCTGGACGGCGACGAGAGGCCGAGCGAAGAGATGGCGGACGAGGAAGGGAAGGGCGAGGGCGTGGAAGGCCTTGCTGACGAGGAGGAAGGGACGGAAGATGTGTGGCACATGCTCTCCGTCGAGATGGTTGGGCAGGGTGTTCGAAGGGGCGTTCGGAGCTTCGACCTCTCGCACACCTTCGTAGACGAGGTCGAGGATGTGCTTGATGAGCTCGG
>MWVB01000001.1:61277-79599 GCA_003054985.1 Leucosporidium scottii
TCGAGCGATGATGGAATGGAGGTCGAATAGAAGTACATGATGATGGGGAGACCTCAGGCTCGGACACAGCATCAGAAAATCGGGTCCTCGAGTGGTCAGTCTTTGCGCGACCGTATACACGTCACAGCATTGTGACCTGCTCTTCAACAGCACCGCAACTACGATGAGACGAGCGACGACGACTTCGGCGGATCGTTCTGGCTCGGCGCCGATTACCACTTTGAGCGCCTCGAGGGAGACTTGGCGGTCTTCCGTGACAACGAAGTGGCCCCCAAGCGCGTCGACCAGATTCGCTCAGACTGCTGCCGCCTTGACTGCTTTCTCGGCGGAATTTTTCACGACTTGAGGTGCGCCGAGCTTTCTTTTCTCGCTCGCCCCTGAGCTGATGGCTAACTGTTCGCAGGATCCCCGGCACAAAGCGCGCCAAGACGGGCCCACTCACCTTTACCGTCTCTTGGAAAGCCTTCGTCGGCCATCTGATGCAGGAGGAAGCGCTCTGCGAGCCCTACGAGAGGGCCGCTCGCGACGACTTCAACCGCTGGCTTGCTCGCGAGAAGGAGCGCCACCAGAGAGACACAAGTATCAAGTACGGCTTCGCCATCATGGACCAATACCGAGTATTTTCGACCACCGGCTTGGACAAGCGGAGGAAGAAACACGTGGGACACCGAGAGTCGGCGAGACACGAAGGCGGGCAGGCGTATCAACAAGGTTCGAGGTCAGGAGTTTGATGCTTTGGAGAAGAAGCAGCGGGGAGCTTCGGAAGAGGACGGCTTCTAGTGACTCGGAACTTGCGTGAGCTTTCGTTCCCCTCCTCGGCGATCGTTCGACTCCAGCTGACTCCGCCGCTCCATCTCTCCTTAGATCGGTTTACTCCACGCTCGTACAGAGGGCGAGTTCATCAATTGAGCTTTCTTTCTTTGATGCTCTGGCGCCGTGCGAAGGAGCTTGTCCCGTTGGCGTTGCGAGCTGCCAGCAACGACGGAGCGAAACGCTCGCCTGCTCGAGGGGAGCCGAGGAGCCTTCCGACTTTTCTTCGGTTTGCCCTTGATGTCTATCGGAGCTCGCAAGACTCTGAATTGCGATGCTCGGCGAGAGAACAATCATCGGCGTTCAGTTCGAAGTAGCAAGCCTCTCACATGTCCCACTCGTGTATGTAGCCACACTCCCCCTCGCACTCCGAGTCCTCACAGAAGGCATCCGAATCGTAGCGCATGCAATTGGGGCAACTGCACCCGTAGTAGTCTTCATCCTCCTCCTCCTCCTCCTCCTCCTCGGCATAGCATCCTTGCCACTCGAGCTCAACTTCCTTCTCATCGGCCCAGTCCGTCACGCACTCAAGCTCCCATCCCTCCTCCTCCTCGAAGGGAAAGTACCCGAGGTTGACCTTCTTGAGATGGCGGAAGCTCTCAAGCGCCTTGATGAGAGCTTCCTCGGCACCATCGAGCGCGAGTCCGGCCCAAGTCGTCCACTGGAGGTCAAGATTCTTGATTTTGGGGGAGGAGTGAGCGATCTCGGCGAGGATGGAAGGGGTCATGCCGGCGAGGTAGCGAAGGGTGAGGGAGGTGACGAGAGGGAAGGCTTGGTAAGCGCCGAGGGGAAGAGTCGGGCCGTTATGAGAGTATCCGTAGTCGTCCAAGACGTCCTGTACCTCAGACTGGTGGAGCGCGCTGAAGGAGAAGGTGCGAAGGCGTTTACCGACGAGATTGAAGAGGGTTTCGAAGGCGGCCGAGCTTCCCCTCGACGCTGCGTCGCTCCCATGACCATACGACGAGATGGTGACGCTTTTGAGGAGGCTGGTCGACTTTGGGACGCAGCGGATGAGCTGGAAGGCGGAGAGGCGAGCATCGTCGATGAGAAGCTCCTGCGCCGAGCAGGGAAGCCTCAACTTGGATCCCTTCGTCTCAGCTTCCGTCCAGTCAAGCCCGAGGAGAGCAACCTTCCTCATCTGCCTCCCACTCCAACCTCCAGCCCAGCTCTCGAACGTCTTGAAGTCGACAGCGAAAGGCGATTTAGCGCCGAGGCGAAGGCTGTTGGCGCGCGAGAGCGAGGGGCTGATGGCGGCCCAGAGTTGGGCGTGGGTGAGGGATAGCATCGGGAACGAGAGGCCGGTAACCCCTGTAGCGAGCTTGGCGACCCTCCACGCCCAGTCGCAGGCGGCTTCTTTCGGCGACAACGCAATGATGGAGAGGCCGGCCGCCATGGTAGCGAGCTCGTCGGCGCTTCCCGAATCGGGCTTGAAGCGCAATTGAGACGACAGCCCTTGCGCTACGGTGTCGAGCGCGTAGAACTGGCGAATGTGGAGGGCAAGGCCGGGGCGGGTCTGCAGACTGCGGAGGAGAGCTTCGGCGCGAGGCCAAGTCGGACGGGCGAGGAGGGCGCGGAGGGGCGCTTTGTAGAGAGCGTGCTGAGCTGACTCGAGGAAGGCTTTGCTGGTGAGAGCAGCGAGCGAGTAGAGCGTATTCATCGCGTCTGGAAGGCGAGAGCGTCAGCATGAAGCGCTCCCGCTCTCTCAGAGGTGCACGAGCTCACCTGTGCTCTTGAAAGAAGCAACATGAGAGCAGATGAGGTCTTGAGCTTCCTCGGAGAGCCTCAAAGCGGCGGGCGAGCTGGACACGGTCGACATGGCTGTGGAGGCCCGTGAGGAGGGTCAGCTTGAGCAGCTGACAAGTGAGAGGGCTGCGAGGGTAGTAGGGCTCACCTATAGCAGCTTGTTCAAGTGCAGAAGCAGCTCCTCCAGCGAAGTTGTCGAGACGAGCAAGCGAGCGAAGTGAGTGGGAGGAGCACAAGCTCGAAACGCGCCGTCTCCGAGCGCTCTTCAAGTGCATGGCAGTAGGTCCGCTCTCGCTGGTGGTTTACTACACAGTCGCGAATAGACTGTCTGGAGTGCTATAGCTTGATCTCTCATGCCAGAGAGCAGCACCGACGACTCTTCACCGCTCTGAGCTCTCGGCGATTGCTCTCCCCCTTGTCTTCGCAAGATGGCTTTGGACGAGGGTCAGGAAGGACGCATGAGGTTCACAGACTACACAGAAAAGCGACAGAAGATCTCATATGGACAGCAGGGGTTCAGTACCTTCGGTTCGAGCGCTTGCCGCCGAGGTGGAGGAAGTGACGAATCCTGGTCGAGATGGGGACATGGTTGGCAGTGCTGGTGAAGACTGGGTCAGCTATGAGCTAGTGGATCCTTGAAAACCACCACTCACTGTGCCATGGCGTGCAGCTCGTGCTTAGCGCGCTTGCGACCGGCGCCCGTCGTTCGAGGGTTCGTTCTCGCAGCCTACAGAGCAGCAGAGGGGTCAACGAGAAGCCCATCCATCTATAAAGACGCTAACTCACCTTCAAGCCCGCCACTCGGTTCTCTTTACGGGAGCGGCCGTTGCGAGAGAAGAGGTTGAGCTTGCCACCTCGGCGAGGGGTAGCCGTCGAAGTGTGGTGCTGGCGAGGGTGCGAGCGAGTGTTGTGGTGACGGCGAGTGAAGAGAGGCATGTTGGTGTGTGAGTGTGTTGAGCTGTTCCAAGCCTTGTCGACCAGCTTCCTCCTTCTTATCCCCCCTTCGCTGTCAGCTCCTTTCCTCAAATGACCGCATCAGCTGGAAGGCTTGACGCTCACGTAGCAGGTGACGGGGGCAGGTGTGTGAGGTCAACGGCACCTTTGTAGCATCATCCTCTCGCTGACACAAGCTCGCAGCCAGTGACCGGACGCCGCCGCCGCCGCCGCTGAGGAGCAGAGCGCCGAGCTGCCATCGCCGAGCTTCGCCACCATCACCAATCCCCACAGACAATGAACAGAGCACAAGTCGTAAAGTGAGAGGGATTTACTGCTTGATGCATTGTCCATTCGTGCACATTCTAGCTCATTTGAACGTAGGAAGAGGGGAAGATGCCCGTTCGGCCCTTGAGCTCGCCCTTCATCCAATCCTCGCTCACTGCGAAAGGGGGAAACGAATGGGCGGAAACGAAGTCAGCAAGGATCAGAAAAGTGCTGACCTACTACTCACCGTGTTCAAGCACCAAGATTTGGTCACCCTCGTCAAAGCTCAGATCCTCGGCCGAATCCTGACCCTCGAAAGCGTACAGGGCGGTGGCTGTGCCGAGTCCTCTTGCCCGTGGTGGTGGTGCAGGAGGTGCAGCGGCAGCTGGGACGGATGGTGGAGCTCGTCGTGCAGGAGGCGCCGCTGCTGGTGGGGGTGAAGCTGAGGCGCCGGCGAAGAGCTCTCGGTATTCGGGCCTCGAGCTGAAATACTCGTCCAGGAGGCTGAAGAAGGCCTCCTTCTCTCCGTCGTCCATGCCGAAGAATACGCCCTTCTGCGATCCTCCACGGGTTGGAGGCGACGGGATGTGCCCTCGAGATGGCGGCGCTGGAGCGGGAGCGGGAGAAGCATCTTGTGCTGGAGACGAGCCCGAGGCGGAGCGATTGCGGTAGTCGTCGACCCTCGCGAGTCCCATCGCTCGTCCTTGCTCTGCTTTGGCTTTGGCTGTAAGGAAGAAGGTGAGCTTGTGCGCCTGGCCGAGGATGACGCTACGACTGACCTTGCGTTGCGAAAGAGTTGCTGCACGGTAGAGAGGGGTCAGCGGTCTCGAGCCCTACTGTACCTCTACCAGCGACTCACAATCGGTCCATCTTGAAGTCGGACGGCGTACGAGGAGAAGAAGAGAGAAGCGAGCTTCACGACTTGGCTTCCACCAAATCGCCTCGCAATGTCGGCTCGTCTGCTACAGCGCGCTCTGCGCAGGCAAACTCGTCTTTTGTCTACCAAGACAACACCTCCGCCGCCTCCTCCCGACCCTCACCCTATCCTCAGCCAAATCAACCTCGCCGGAGAGTCAGCTCGCGCTGGCGGAGACCGTCCCAACGTCGGCCCCTTCCCTCTGCCTCCAGGCGACAGGGATGCTCAAGTACGAGCTGCTGGCAGGAAATGGCGCGAGCTCAACGGTTCCGAGAAGGTCGGCGTCGCGGCGACCCAAACCTCGTCTCTGGTCGTCGTTCTCGCTGGAGGAGTCCTCGCCGCGTTGGTCCTCTACAGCACAGGAACGGAGCTCTGGTCGGAAGCGTCGCCCACCCGCATCTTTGAGGACTGTGTGGACCGGGTTCGGGCTTCAGAAGAGGTGTGTTTCGCCTCCCTCGCTCCTGCAAAGCCGAAACTGACTTTCCTGGACTGCTGCAGCTTCAATCCTTGCTCCTACCTCCATTGAGCTTCCATGGCGCCCCTTCCTCCAGCCGCATGCGCCGCAACCGTCGAATCTCATCCTCCCTCACCGTGGACGCCGACGGAAGCGAGAGGATGATCGTTCGGTTTTGGGTCGAGGGACAGGTGCCCGACACCGGCGAGGACAAATACTGGTTCGACACGGTTAAGGAGTGGGTCGGCCCGTTGATCTGGGAGGACAGCACGAAGCCAGGCTCCTACGTCCCAACGCCGACACATCCCAAGCCCGCTCCCCCACCACCTCCACCAGAGCCGGCGCAGACCTGGGGCGGCTGGGTTGCGGGAGGATTATCGAGTGTATTTGGTGGACTGGTACCGAGGGTCAAGGTTGGCGAGAACGGCCAGCCGACGACGGGTGGAGTGGCGCTCTTCAAGAGGGCTAGGAAGCCGGCGTTGGGCGAGTTTTCGACGGGAGAGGCGGTTGCGGAGTTGAAGAAGGTACGTTCTGCATTGTCCGTCCTGCTCGAGCCGCGCTGACCTTTCCTTGTACCCTTAGGATCCCGCGACTGGCCATTTTGTCTACCAGCAGCTCTACGTCTCGATCCCAGGTTGGTTGCTCTTGCACGCGTGGCATGCCGTCGAGCTTACTGTCTCATTGTCGCAGACGCCCGCCACCCCAACGCCTACCGTATCAATATACCTACCGACATCATCGAGCCCGGAGAGAAGGGGTTGGATCGTCTGAGGTTCTGGCGCCGTTCCAAGACTGTAGCCGCCTGATGAGCTGCCATATCATACCTGAAATCACTCATCTCTCGATCCTTTTATTCCTCACAAACTTGCCTTCTCTCGTCTGCTCACCGACGAGAAGCTCGACCGAGGCTTGGCCCTCTCGACTCGCTGCCTGCTTCTCAAGCCTCATGATACGAAGAGCATGTAGCTTCGAGTTCCACTAATTCATGTAAAAGATACACTATGTGCAAAGTGGGGTAACTGATTGAAAGACAAAAGGGGTAGAGAGGTAGGGAGACCTTCGGCGGTCGTCAAGTCACGGCCGCCGTTCGACTCGTTTAGAAGAGGACGTTGTGACCTGAGCGGCGAGTACGCTTAGTGGTCGGGTACTTTGCGCAAGAGGGAGCAACCTGGTCTGATGGTGGAAGCGGGGTGTCAGCGAGTGAGCGCAAGTAGAGCGCGAGACGAACACCGAGAGTTCGGCGATCGTTTCGACACTCGCTGAGGCGGGTAGAGACTCACTGATGTTCTCGCGAGAGTAGAAGGGAGCACAAGCAAACTCGGCTGAGGGATGCAGGTGGTCAGCGACGTTCGACCTATTGTATTCGCCAAAGAGTGGCCAGCGCCGAGCAACTTACCTTGCGAGCAGGCGGTTTGTCCGGCGGCGTTGGTGAACTGGGATCCTTGAGCAGCAGCGTACAAAGCGTTGTAGCAGGCCGAGAGGTCGCACTACAGAAGGTTGGTCGTCAGTTCGGGAACGCGGCGAGGCAAAACGAAAAAGCTCGGCGCTCACCTTGCACTGAGGAGTAGCGTTCTGGAGCAGAGAAGCGACGCCGGCGAGAGCTCCACCAAGAGAGTAGGCGAGGTTACCGAGGAGTCCTCCTCCGACGGTCAGGGGCACAAGCTGGGCGAGGGCATCCTGAGCAAAGATGGTGTCCTTGATGGTGCCGAGAGCCTTGAGAGTGTTTCCGGAGACGCTGGACGACTGGTAGTAGAGGCTATAGGAGAGCAAAGGTCAGGTACTGAGCGCATCTGGGTGCGATGACGATGAGAACGGCGAGCAATGCTTGCGCCGAGAGTAGGGTACGAAATCGAAGAATGGACTCACGCTCCAGTGACGGCAAAGAGGGGGGCACAGACGAGGGCAGGCCCTTCACCGTTGGTGTACTGAGCGCAGACGTTGGACGAGACGGGTCCCTGGAGGGCGGGAGGAGCAGCGGGCTCGGGCGAAGGGTCGGCGGCGACGAGGGCTGTTGAGGTAAGGGTGGGTGAAAGCAGGGAGGTGGTGCCAAAAGTGAGAGGAGAGAGTCAGCAAATGATTCCCGAGACCGAGAGACACACGTTCAAGAAGACGCAGGGCTCGAAAAGCACGAGCGACTCACCGACGGCAGCGAAGAGCGCGAGGAGGGCAGCGAAGCGAGTCATCGTGCAGGCGTGGAGGGGCAGGAAGAGAGTGTGTAAAGAGTGTGGTGTGAGAGTGAGACGAGCGAGTCGGTAGTTGCGAGATGCGATGAGAAGGAAGGCAAGAGAGGGAGCGCCGAAACCGCCTCTTGTGCTTTCTCCTCTGAGCCTCCCACGAAGCTTGTTGGCAATTGTGGGTCCTCCGGACGTTCCAAGAAATTTACCAGCATGTAGTTATCCCCGCTGGGCGTGTCTTACGGGGTGCACGAGCGCAAGAGGAAGACCATGGTTGTGGCTCATGCGATCGAGGGAGCTCGGCGACTCCCTCTCCGAGGCAGCGGGTCGCGTCGCCCTGCTTCCTTCAACCTTCGTCCGAGCAACCCACCCGAGGAGTTGAAGTCCACCGAGGTTCGCGAAGCCCTACACGGCCAAGGGTGATGCCGCTAAGGATCCCCGCCCGCCTGGGAGCGACTCTTGGAACTCCCCCCCTTGCTCGACGGCGCCCCACACTCCGACTCCCACCCTTTCTACTTGCTCAAAGAGAGCGCCGCGCCGTCACACTGGCAATTGACGCAAAATGGAGCATGATTAAAAAGGGTGAGCTCTGAGTTTTGAGACAGCGATTCGCTTCCTCACGCCGACCCGAGAGTGCTAGAGGGTTGGGTTGAAACTGCGGGATTGCGCGAACGGGCGACGAGGGGTATCACGGGTGCATTGGGTAGGTACAGGTGCATTAACGTAAGATTCAAGCGTCTGGTGCAGAGGTCGGGCGTCAGCGAAATGGAGCGAGAAGGAGAGGAGGAAAGCCGGCGTACAATATGAGCTACCCGAGAGCAGATCTTGGAGATCCTGGAGCTGGCTCTCGCTGAAAGCCTTCTGATCCTCTTGCCAGCTGGAAGAGGGAAAGCGCGAAAAGGATCGGTCAGCGGCGTGACGAGGTGCTCGAGGGGTCCACGACTCACCTGTCGGTGTGCGAGCGCTTGAAGTTCGAAAGCATGGAGCGGATGGTGGTAGAGATGGGGACGGGTGAGGCAGAGTGCTTCATCGCCGTCTCGAGAAGGATGCTGGGGATAAACGACGGGACTTCGTAGGGGAAGGCGTTGACGAGCGAGCTGATACCGAGGACCGCCGAGTCTGCGAGCGATCGACGAGGTCAGCTTTTGAAGGCGGTCGGTGCTGAACGTGGGCTTACGAGCTGTAGCGAGAGCCTCTTGGTATCCCTCGACTTCTTCTCCCGCAGCGTTCCGCCGCTTGGGAATCTTGGTAGCCCGCATGACAGTCATGAACCGCCGAGAGAGGGAGAGGATGGCCGAGCGCTGAGAGCAGCGAACGATGCCCGAGAGCGTAGCTGCTGCCGCCTCGCGGACCTCGATCTGGTGAGAAGAGCGTCAGCTCGCTGCGCAAGCTCCGAGAAGGGCGAGGAAACTCACCTTGGGGTCGCGAAGCAGGTCACAGAGCTGCTCGAGGAGCTCTTGGACAATGTCGTCGTCGAGGAGGAAGAGGTTGTGGAAGTAGAACACTGTAGAGCGAGGATAACATCAGCCATGATGTCTCGAGCTAGCAAGGAAGAGGAGCTCACTCTGCAGCGGCAAGAGAACGTCGAGACGAGTGCGCCAGCTCGGCGAGTTGCGCAGAAGGTCGATGAACTGGCGCATGAGAGGCCGCGCGAGCTCGACGGGGAACTGAAGACAAGCACAGGCGATGAGGACACGTCCAGCCGTGCTGCGAAGCTCCTGCGAGGCGAGCGAAGGGAAGGATCAGCCATGACTCTGCCCGGTGCAGGCGATTAGAAAGACTCACATCGTTGTCGAGGACCTCCTGCATGCGGAAAAACTCGGGGAGAAGCTTGGTGATGAAGGGGAAGGCCGTGCTGATGCGGAAGTCGGAGACGCTCGTCCAGATCCAGGTGAGGACTGCGAAAAGATGAGGTTCAGCAAGCGTTTCTGGGGGGTGCGGGGTAGTGCAGCTTACTAGTAAGAGCCGCCTTGTCGTAAGCTTGAGTTCCCTGCGCCGTTGGCTGCCTCACGGCGCGCCACTCGGCGAGCTTGGCGCCGAACTCGTCGATCCTTGCCGCGTAGGCGGCGTCGACGACCATCAGTCCATGCGGCGAGCTGGTGGACTCGCAGTCGCGCAGGAAGGCTTGCACCGAGGGGTAGGAAGGATGAAGGCGAAGCTCGGAGAGGTTGCGGAGGTTGTCAGCGACGGCGCCTCGGACCTCCTGGTAGGGGTGGTCGAGGTGCTGCGAGTACATCTCGATGTAGCGGGCCGACCATGGACTGAAGTGCCATCCGAGACTCTTCATCGCCGTGCCGACGAGGTCTTGCTGCTTCGAGGTGTTGAACGCCTCGGACGACTCGGGGTCGATGACGAGCGAGGTGAGGTAGTCGACGAGAGGCTGATTCCGACGGGGGTCGCGCGAGTTGAGGATGTACTCGGCACACATCTCCCACGCGACTTGCGTTTCGGGGGTGATGCCCTCGAAGATGGAAGGCAGGAGCGGCTTGAGCCAATCCCAGATCCGAGCTTGCTTCTGCAGCGACCAATGCTTCGAGCCGCGGACCATCCCTGTGGTGAAGTAAAGTCAGCAATGAGGGAGGGATAAGAGAAGAGACGTCGCGGCGCACCTCCGATGAGCTCTCCTGCCGCACGCTGCTTGTGACGGTCGGCCTTGTCGGCGATGAGGCCCTCGAGGATGGGAAGCACAAAATCGAGAGGGCCGTCCTCGAAGACTTGGAAAAGCGACTTGACCCTGTAGAGCAGAGAGGTCAGCATCGTAATCGGCAGAACGGCAAAGGAAAGAGCTCACATGGTGATGGCATCGGCGGCGAGGTACTAGACGAGACGGGGTCAGCGAGGGAGAGTCGGCTACGGAAGCAGAGCAGCTCACATCGACAGTCTTCTCCATCGCGAGGTGACCGGCAAAGGTCTCCCACCACGACGCTTGCATGATAATGGCGCGGAGCTGGTCGATGGTTTCGGCCGACGAGACGTCCCAAGTGATGGCGGAAGACGATTCGGGAGGGACCTGGTAGAACTCGACGGAATCGCCCCATACGAGCCATCCCGTGCTCTGTTTGTCCATGAGAAGCCTGTTGAGCGGGAAGAGGTCAGCTCGGCGCAGAGCGATGCGGGAAGGAGCGAAAGGCGGCTCACGTGTCGGCGTTGAGAGGCTCGGAGAACGAGGCGATGAACTTGTCGGTGAAGTCGGCGGGAAGAGGCTGCTCCAGAGTGACCTTCTTGCGAAGAGGATTGGTCGTCTGCTGAAGTAGGAGCTTCTCGCCCGAGCCGCCGCAAGCCGTGCGAAGCTTGACGAAGTGCAGGACCTTGGTGAGGCTGCGAGGGGTGGGAAGAAAGTCAACTCGAGCTGCCAGACTTCGTTCTGAGAAGAACGAGAGATGTACGCGAGCATCGAGTGAGTACGCTGGTTCGGCAAGTCCGAAATGAGCTGCTGGGCCATGTAAGTGGCGATGTCGGCGCGCATGGGCTGCGAAAAGGTGGAAGGAGCGGTCAGCGCTTGATCGACTATCGTGGCGAAGCTCCGACTGACCTGATCGCGGCGAATGAGGGCGCGAAGGAAGCGAGTGGCCGTCAACGAGTACCTCCAGTGCGTGTCGGGCGACTGAGCGATGTCCAACAGCTTGGGCAGGAGAGCATCGTAGGCGTTGTTCTTCTGCTCGACGCGATCCTTGGCCTTGGCTCCAACGCGGGCGACGAGATCCGAGTCCTCGGGCAGGGAGATGAGAGCCTCGAGCTCGGTCGCGGCGAGCTTGAGTCCTTCCGACTCGACGGCGGCCTTGAGAGCTGCAGGCGAGTTGCGAAATCAGCGGGAGTAGCAACGTGTGCGCGAAGGCTGGTCGACTCACTCGACGGCTCAGCGAGGCGGATGACAAAGTCGTGAGTGATGGTCTTGACGAGGTTCTGCACCGAAGGACGCTCCTGGTGCGAGCAGGCGAGGACAGTCTCGAGGTAGACGCCAGTGAATCGCCAGTCGAGGATGGCCATGTTCTGCGTAGCCTTGCTGCCGAGGACGTAGAGGGCGCCTGCGAGGGGATGGAGGTGTCAGCGAAAGGTCTACTCGGGAGGGCGATGGCTCACCCTTCATGACGTCGTGGTCGGTTCCAGCTGTTGCACGAAAGGAGGAGACAGGTCAGCATGTCTCTCTTGAGTGAAGGGCGGTGAGCTCACGTTTGAGAGCATCGAAAAGGCGAGGGTAGATGAGCGTCCTCGTTCCGTCGAAGTAGTGGACTGCAGGTGGATGAAATCAGCCTCCAGCAACTGCTCTCAAGCACTCAGACTCGACCTACTCATTGAATCGAGACCCTTCTGCGCCGAGCGGCGAATCTGAACGTAAACGCTGAGCGAGAGCTCGCACATGTCGGCGATGAGTTGATCGTCCAAGGGCGTCCTCTTGCGGTAGAACGAGTTCAAGCGTAGTCGCGAGGCATGGTAGAGACTTGCTCGGCGGACCCAGACGAACCTGCGAGTTGAAGAGAGGGTCAGCTCGGCGCTGGGTTTCTCGACGCCGGAAACATGCTCGACTCACCTCGGGAAGAGCTTCTGGTTCCTCGTCGTCCTCGAGATCTGTAGGGCAAACTCGTACGACTTCTTGACGGCGGCGTAGTGGGAGTGATCGCAAGGGTAGTCGAGCTGCAGGACTCGAATGCTCGAGATGACCATCTTGACGCAGTCGATCGAATCCTCTTGGGCGTTGGACTTGAGCGTATGAACCGCCGTGTGGAACATGGTGCCGGCGCGAGTGCGGAGAGCGGCGACGAATTGGTGCCGAGGGTCCGAGGGGTCGGTGAGGCAGATGCCCGAGATGACGGTATGGTAGGTCGAGATGAATTCGGGGACCTCGTCGCTGTGAAGAGAAAGAGATCAGCTTCCGAGCCGGTCAAAGACGAAGACAGAGGCCTACCCAGCATCACTCGCAGGTGCTCCCCGCACGTCGGGAGTTCCAAGCCAAATCAAGCTGGGGATGCCCGACAGCGACGAGCGGACAATGTTGCAGTACTGCAGAAGCAATCGAACGGATCAGCGCTGTACTTCCTCTTCCCCACATGATCAGACTCCTCACCCGACAGAAATCGTTAGTCCAAGTCGAGGACCTCGCTCCTCCCTCCTCGGCCTCCTTCAACAATCCCTCGACGGTATCGAGCGCGGGAACGACAATGTCCCGAAGAAGCTCGATGGCAAAGTCAATCTCGGGTTGCGACGGAACGTGCCATTCGATCTTGACGTCCTTGACCTCGTAGGTTCGGCCCCACTGCTCGTGATGGCGACGTTGCCAGGCTGTACGGTCGAGAAGGGATCAGTCGGTGGCGTTCAAAATGTAGGAAAAAGAGAGGACTCACCCTCGCTGTTCCACTCGTCGGCGTTGACGGAGCGGTAGTCGCGCACCCAGCAGTTGGTGAGCGAAACGAGGGTGATGGCGAGGATTCGAGCCGAAGTGGTGTAGCCTCGTTCGCTCTTGCAGTGCTCGATCATGAACTTGAGGAGCGACTTGAGTTCGTCCTTGTAGTTGAGGAGCTGTCGAACGAGAACGAGAGCAGGGTCAGCCCGAGAGACGAGACAGCGATCGCCGAGCGAGCAATCGCAAAAACTCACCTCCTCGCCAGAGTTAGTGACCACTCCCGTCAAGATGCCAATCCACCAATGGAGCGTCACGTCCGACTCGATCGGGGTGTTGGTCGAAGTAGTCCTAGTGGAGGAAGCTCCCCCTTCGAGCTCGAGACGAATGTTGGTATCGCACAGGCCCCAGTATTTCTTGAGCGTCTTGGCCGAGTTGGACCTCGCAAAGCACGAGACGAGTTGCGAGACGACGCGAGCCGAGTTGGATCGAGCGGTGGAGGTCACTTCTTTGAAGACGATGTCGAGCGCGAGGTCGAAGAGGGGAGGCGAGAGTTGCGAGCAGACGAAATCGCAGGCGGCCTGTGTCGTTTGAAGCTCAAGTCAGCTCTTCTGCCTGCGCGAGATGAGTAGATTCAACATGTTACTCACAATCAGCGTCTGCGTCATCTGATCCTCCATCTTGCCTCCATTCCTACTTCCCTTGCCCGGCTCGGGCAACGCCTCAAACACAACCAACACCTGCCGAAAGAAATTGGAGACCCAATCGGGGAATCCCGCCGTCGACATCCTCACCGCCTCATCCTCCTCCCTCTTACTCAACCTCGGTTCCTCCCCCTCTCCCTCTCCCTGCCCCAACTGCATCGGCTCGGCGCTCTCCCCCTCCTCCTGGTCGACGACCATCCCCTCCTCCCCAGAGTCCAACACCAACTCGGGCCTAGTCAAATCATCAATCATGACGCTTGTCACCGCCTGAATGACAAACATGGCCGTGCTCATCGTCTTGATCGGATCGTTGACGTCGAGTCCCGGCAGGCAGAGTTCGAGGAGGGGGACGAGGTGTTTGGCTCCGGCGGGGTAGATGGCGCGGGAGATGAGAGGCGGGGAGATGGTCGAGAGGGCGGTGATGATGGCGGTGGTGCGGTGCGTCTTTTTTGGTCGAGGCGAGAGAGGGAGGGAAGGTATTTCAGCTCGGCGCTCGTCCTCCTGACCCGAGAGACCTCCGAAAACTCACCTCCAACAACCCCTCCAAGGCAGGCCATGACCTCTCCAAAATAGCAGGGAAGATCAACTCGGGTTCAAGGTATCCCATCGTCTTGAGCGCGGCTTGCGAGTTGGCAATGGTGAGGGGGTCGCGAGAGAACATGGACAGAAGGGCGACGGTCCGCATCGTTTTGACAAACTCGCGTCGGATGGTGGGGGTCAGTCGCCAGGCGAGGGGAGTCTTGCAGTCGGCGCGTTCTTCCTCCTGTTGTTTGAGGAAGCGAGCGAGGGAGCGAGAGGGGGAAGAGGGATCAGCTTCGGCCCGGAAGCAAGGACGAGAGGCGCTACACGAGGTTCGACAACGCACCTTTTGTCGCTTGTGGTACTCCCAAGTCACATTCTGAAGGAATCGACCCTGTGAGATCGCATAGAAAAGGTCAGCCTCCATTCCCTCTACCGCCAGCTCGGCGCATCGCTCTCCCTTTCCCCTTCCCACTCCCTCAAAAAACACTCACGAGATGAGGCGCCCACGCTCCATAGTTACTGGGATGAAAGAACCCCTCGGTAGCCTGAATCAACTTGGCCAACGCGTCCAAAGCCTTACTCCCCGCCAAATAAGTCCTCCTCTCCTTGCTGCTGCTGCTGCCCACTCCCGCTCCCATCGCAGGGGTAGCCGACCCACTGGCCATCATAGGACCATCCTCGGACATGGAGTAGACGATCAAAGCGGCAAAGGAACCGAGCTTCTCTGTCGGTCGTTTCATCGTCAGTGCGACGCCGGTGGCGGAGGCGTCCGAGGTGGCGAAATCCGAGGCGGCGACGCCTTCTGCTCCGGCTTTGGTACCGCCGCCGACGGGGACGCCTTTTGGTTGAGAGAGGGGAGGAGAAAGATGGAGGGAGGTTGAAAGAAGGTAAGAAACAGAGGGAGAGAGAAAAGGGTCAGCCCCCGCCGAGCAGCGGAATGAGAACGAAGACACTGGGGGACTGACCCATAGCCCTCAAGCACTTGGTCATGATAATGCCAAACTGCTGCTCCGTAAAGATGCCCACATCCTTGCGAATCCCCTTCCACTCGCCTCCTCCTTCCTCCTCCTGCTTCTGTTCCTCGCCCATCTCCCCACCCCTCATCTCTTCCACCCTAACCCCCTCCTCCTCGGCCCCCTCCCTACACCTCTCCCTCAACTCGCCCACAATCCCCGGCTCACTCTCCCCCGGATCCAAATGCTTCACCGCCAACCTCTCAACCAAATCCAACCACTGTTCATCCCAAATGCCACTCTGGAACGCCTCCCACAATTTGAACACGGCGGGGAGGTAATATTGTGGGTGCGAGAGGGGCAGGAAATGCGAGCAGAAGGCTTGGGTCGCGAGGATTGAGTTTAGGGAGGCGGAGAGTCGCGGGAGGAAGGTGCTGAGCATGGAGGGGATTTCGTGTGGGGGGAAGAAGCGTTGGGAGAATTCGGTGAGGGAGAGCAGGGTGGACGAGACGTTGCTGTTTTTGTTTTTGAGAGTCCCCCGCGAGAGAGAAAGGTCAGTCAGCAACGTCGAGCGCCGAGCCGAGCAGGCAGAGGAGGAGAGGAGAGAGGAGAAACGAACGTCAATCCCGTCTTGCGTTGCTTGGGGAAGAGTTCCTTCTCGAGGATGGCAAAGATGGGTCTCCACGGCAATTGGAGGTCGGAAATGTCGATGCGCTTCTTGGGTTCGAGGAGGGTGATGGCTTGATTCGCGGCAATGTCGACCAGGCGGGCGTCCATACCGGGGAGGACTATTGGGGGGCGGTGGAGGAGGAGAGGTGAGCTGAGAGTGTGGAGAGAAGAGGAGGGAGAGGGGAGACGGACCGGACAGCTCAAAGTAGAGCTTTGCCAGTTTGGCTCGGAGGTCACGGCGCATGGGGTATTTGAGGGAGATCCAGCTGTTGGAGAAGGATGGGTGAGCAGGGGTGGGTCGAGAGAGTGAGCTGGAATACTCACCACTCGAGGCGATGGTTCCATTCTGCGAGGAAGAGGAAGGAGAAGGTCAGCTAGGGGAGTTCGGCGGTGCGTTCTCGCTCTCACGGCTTACGAACGAATCCGACGTCGCTGTGGTGGTAGACAGAGAGAGAAAGGTCAACTCCGTCTACCTGGAATCCTCATACCAACCACTCACTAATCCTTTGCCCTCACACAATCGACCAAACGCCTAACAATCTCCTCCAACCGGTGGTCCATCTCGTCCAACCCTTCCACCTCATACGGCAAGCTCTTCTGATACTCCAACTGCGTCTCTCGTGGTTTCTCCTTGGGTTTGGGTAGTTTCGAGGTGGTCTTGTTGGTGGGAGTGAGGAGGGAGGCAGCGCCTGGGGTGGAAGGGAGTTGGAGATCGTCCATCTCTTCGTCTTCAATGTCGTCCACGGGTTCTTGCTGTTGGTGTGTGGTGTGGAGTAAGGAGTGTGAGCTCGGTGCTTGGTGAGGTGCAGAGACGAGAGACGAGAGACGAGAGGGCAAGACTGACCTCGGGCGAGTCTACTTCGAGGTGGTCGTCCTCCATAATGTCGTCTGAGCGGTCTGTAGTTTAACAGTTAGAGGTAAAGCGACAAGGGGTCAGCGTTGAAGGGGGCTGAGCTATGAGCTACAGAATTGTTGAGAACAGCGTCGTAAGCGGTTCTCTGATGGGTTGTGTGGGAGTGGAGGAGGGGGGAGAGGGTTCAGGGAGCCGAGCAAGAGGTGCGGGTTGGGGAGGTGAAGAGGTACAGCGGTAGAGTCGAGCTCTTGAGCCACAGAGGCAGTAGACTTACGACGGTGATGAGAGTGAAAAGGGGAATGAAAAGGGGAAGCTGAGCGAGAGAGCATCATCATCATCACGAGTTAGCTGTCAAGATGCTACCGTACAGAATCCAGCTGCTAAGAGTAAGAGAGAGAGAAAGAGAGAAAGAGAGAGCTTACGTTGGCTATCAACTGTAGCTGACGCGGCTCTCGCTGTCTCCTTCAGCAGCCAACTACTAAGTGGGGAGAGGGAGAGGGAGAGGGAGAGCCTCGTAAGTCCCAAACGACGACGCGTAACGCACGCAGCCTTTGCCCTCTGCTCACATTTCACTCTTCACAGTAAGTGGTTATAAAAGAGTTTGTATTAGAATGCTACTACAGCTCTCTTACACTGACCCTCTCTGCTCGTGCAGTGACGCGGGTAGTAGAGCAGCAACAGCACGAGACGAACCAGATTGCTACCTCCACCATCACCCTCGACGACGATTCAGATACAGATCCTTCTCCTCTTACTCAGACTCAGACTACTACTACTCCACTCGCCCCTCTATTCCAAACAAAGCGTAAACGCACCCTCTCTACCACCAATTTCAACTCTCAACAATCCCTCTGTTCTAATCCTCCCACCAAAGTGTCGAAATGTAAGGTGAAATGCAACTACCCTCCATTAAGCTCCCAGCTGACGCCCTACTACTCCACAACAGCCTCGCTCCCCTCGGCCGTCACCTCCCTCCGCCCTCTCCACCACTTCACCTTCCATCCCGTCCCGACCACTCCCTCCCTCCTCCACGGCACCTACACTCCTTCCTCCTCTTCCTCTGCCTCTCCTCTCCCGCTTCTCCTTCCTTCCCCCAAAGTCGCCGCGTTCGATTTGGATGGCACCTTGATCTCTACCAGGAGCGGAGGAGCCTTTGCGAGGAATAAGGATGATTGGAAGGTTTGGAGTGATACCGTTGTACCCAAGTTGAAGGAGTTGTATGGAGAGGGGTGAGTTTTTGTTGTGCACACTCTTGTGCGGGTGCGGGAGAATTGGGAGAGCTGACCCCCCGACCCCCCCGACATCGCCGAACTCGCTCGCCTCGCCGCCCAGTTACACCATCCTCCTCCTCACGAACCAAAATTATAAAGGTGCACTCCGTTCGTTTACTCCCTCGACTTGACCCCCCTCACTCACACTCCCACCCTACACCCACCACAGGCATCCGGCTCGAATGGTTCAAGCAGAAAATGCCCGACATTGCCGAAGCGTTCGGCATTCCCTTCCGCGTCCTCGCCGCCACGGAGAAGGATCAGTACCGCAAACCCGATGGGGGCATGTGGAGGAGGTTCGTCAAGGAGTGGAATGGTGAAGTTGAGGTTGGTGAGTTGTCGTCGGGGCTTGGCGGCTCAAGGGGGCGAGCTGACCTGCGTGCGAGAATATAACAGACATGAAGGAATCCTTCTACGTTGGTGATGCGGCGGGTCGTCCTGCGATTCCTCGTCGTAGGGCCAAGGATCATTCGGATTCGGATCTCAGTGAGTAGATCGCCGAGCCTGCCTTCTTACTTTCCCCTCGCGCAGACCGTTGACCACCCCCTCCTCCTCAACACAACCAGAGATGGCCCAGGGTATCGGCCTCCCCTTCCACACCCCCGAGGATTTCTTCCCTTGAGCTCGTGCTCGTTCATCACGAATGACTCGCTCGCTTGTGCTTTGAAACCCCCCCGCCTCCCTTGTGCTTCCCTCTCTTTTCCTCGCTTTTCTGTTC
>MWVB01000001.1:82600-110622 GCA_003054985.1 Leucosporidium scottii
GGGGGTGGGAGGTGCGGTCGGAGTGATGGAGGAGGGCACCCTTGGGTTGCGCGGTCGAAGGAGCAGCGGAAGGAGGGGTTCGGCGGCGCTTGGTGAGGAGGGGGTGAGGGTTAGGGACGGGGACGACGGGGATGAGAAGGATAGCAGGACTTTGTCTACTCCTCCTCCGACTCCGGCTACTTGAGCTGCAGGATTGTTGGGAGTCGAGGAGGGATTGGATCAGAACGTGCGCCGAGGGCAGGAGGCTAGGCCGGCGAGAAGGACGGGAAGGAGTAGACTACATCTCTGTGCATTCGTCTAATAACAAGCAGACTATTTCTTCGCGACCTGTTTGTACCTCGTTGCTGCACCATCGTGCAGGCTTCTCAGCTCCATCGTGGGACCTCGAAATCAAGAAGTGCCAAGCTGCCTGGACTTTGTCCAAGTTTCTCCAAGCCGACTGCTAATCTCAGAGTACGCTCGGCTCTTGTGCATCCCCTTTGAACGTTGAGCGAGATCCAGAGCAGGTGGCTGTCAAAGCAGCCCGCAGAGCGACTTGGCAGAAGGGAGACAAATCTGCTCGTAAAAGGGGCCCGGGACAAGAGAAGAGAGAAGCAAGCTGATCGTGTGTTGTCAAGACGAAGGGAACGGAAGAAGATGATGCTACACAACAAGGTCAAAGTAGTAACAAAGCACCGAGAGTAGAATGTCCATGGGCGCTCCCGCTGCCCAGCCAGCCCAGCGCCGAGACTCCCAGCCTCCCCGAAATCCCTCATCAAGCACTCCTCACATCACTAGTAGGGTGCTCGGCCTCAACAGCAGCTCCAGCGTCAAAGAGCATCTTGAGCGAACCAGCGGCGCGTTCCTCCTCGGGCGAAGTCGAGCGAGCGGCAGAGGGCTCGGTGGTGGCGGCGACGGCGGGAGTGGAAGCGGGGGCGGGACGAGGAGTGAAGAAGCCCGAGTGACGGAGAGGAGGAGAGCGCGAGGTCATGCGACCAGCAGTGGCGGGAGGAGGGGGAGGCATGGTCGAGGTCTTGGCGGAAGTAGGAGGGGAAGGAGGGCGAGGGGCGAGAGGGCGCTTGGCGGTGAAGGAAGGGGAAGGGGTCGGCTTCTGCTGCTGGTGGTGCTGATGCTGAGGAGGGACCGACGACCACCCATGAGGATGAGGGGCGACCGAAGGCGCCGTCTGTCGCTGGTTGTGCTCGCACTTGGAACGAAGAGCGGCCATGACATCCTCGTGCGAAGGCTTGCCGTTCGACGTCCTCCTCGCCTTCTTGGCCGCGGATCCTCCCTCCTCCTCCTGCATGTTGCGCACCGCCGAGGAAGCGACCGAACCGGTCGACGAGGTGGAAACGCTGCTGGCGGCGCGGGCGCGCTTGGCCGTCTCGGCGTTGGCTCCAACTCCGAAGGGACCGGGAGGGGGCGAGTAGGAGGAGCCACGGCGGTCGGTGTAGGATGGTCGACCGTTCATGGCGGGAGGGCAAGGGTGGAGGTGCGATGGGGCGCCGTAAGGCGAGGTCGGGCCCGTCTCGGAGGGGGGAGAGGTCGGCGAGTAAGGGGCGTAGGAGGCGGCGTAGGCGGCTTGTTGCTGCACTTGAGCGTAGTAGACTTGGGAGAGGACGAGCGTGTGCTGCACCTTGAGCTGTTCGGCCTTGAGGATGGCATCGGCCGCGAGTCGCTGCCAAGGCGGAGGACGCAAGGGAAAGGTCAGCCTTCGGCGATGGCGGCTCTGCAGTCGAATCGCTCTCGACTCACCTCGTCTTCCTTCTCCTTGGCCCTCAGGATAATCTTGAGCAGCTCGGCATCGTTGTTCCCGTCCTTCTGAAAGGCCGTGAGGATCGAATTTAGCGACGGGGTGAAGCAAGCGGCGCTCGCAGAAGGTGGTGAGGTGGGCTGAGGGGCCGCGACGGCTTGCTGAGCGATCTCGGTCGTCGAAGGGGCGGTGGCAGTAGCGGCGGTCATCTTGTTGTAGCTCGATAGAGTGCTACCGAGTTAGGCTGGGCAGGTGTTGGCTGGGCGAAAGCGTGCGGGGTGGGTGGTTTGAACAGCGGATGCGGAGGGCGAGTGTGTCCAAAGTCCGAGAGCGAGAGGGATACTGTCGTTGATGGATTGAAGGGTGCTGAGAGTGGCTGTAGTTCGGTATGGTAGGAAGCCAACCTGTGCAGCTCCAAAGCCAAGCAGAGATCCAACCGAAGCGAGCTGAGAACAGGGCTTGGCCTTGGCAGTCCGACACCCAAATGCGATCACTTCCACCCGCCCCGATTTTGCTGGGCGCGGGGTGGACCAGCGAGCAACGGCTTGGTGCTGTAGGATGTTACATTCATACAGACAAGTGCTTTCTCGACCCGCCAATAGCTGTAGGGGAGTAGGACTCCGAGTGCACGACTCCAACAAACAAAAGTGACAAAAGATCGAAAATGGCACCTGCCGGCTGAAGCGGATGCAAATGGACCCTCGGCGTTCTCGACCTGCCTTCAGAGGTCCATCGCCGAGGCGAGCGAGTCTGCACCTCAAGTGAGCTCGACTATGTAACAGTGCAGCAGAATGCTATATACCTACGTACAGAGTCGCCCTCCGCCCCCTCGGTCTTGTCGCTCTCGCGAGATGCTTGAGAGGCTGGGCGCTTGAGCCGAGGTCCTCGATTCCCACGGTTCCGGTTCGAGGGTCGCCATCGCAAGCCTGCTGCGCTACATGATGCACATTTGACCATTTTGAGCGCCTGAAGCGACCTTGGCCGCAGGCGCGACCCCAGACGAGGCCGAAACTGGCTCGACGAGGAAGCCCTCCGCTCTCTTGGCTCTGGGCTCTCTGCAGCTTGATAGGCCACCCCGAGCTGGAGTCGGGAAGGTGCGGCGCGTCTTAAGGCATTTCGCTTCCCTTATATTTCGTGCAAAGAAGCTGTTCTCTCGCCTACAGGCTTCAATTCCGCCGAGACGGCCCGGGCGGAGGGCAGGCTTACGCTTGGCGGCAGAGCGAGAGAAGCAAGAGTCCTCCGCTGCGTACTCAGCTGAGTACAAGAGCAGCAGCGGTCCTATCGTGTACTTTCTGTTGAGGGTTGAGTCCAAGGTGCAAGAGCAAAGGCGAAAGAGCCCCTTCGAGCTTTCGCTCTGTCACCTCGGGAAGCTGTTGTGCGCTGAGGCGTGTGTTGTACAACAGCTCTTTGCCCTTCCAAACCTCTCGATCTACCTCCATCGACTAGCGCAAGTTCGTCGTGAAAGCCAAGCAAAGGTGGTCCGAGCTTTGCAGCTCAGAAATCAGCCGACTCGGACTCGGAGTGGCGCTCTTTCGCTTCTTTCTCTCCTCATCCTTCTGGAGTGGTCGTTGCGTGTAGCATCCTCAAGCATGGTGCTCTCGCTCGTGTTAGTGCAGGCCTTCTGGAAAAGGCTCTGCCACTGGATCAAGGCCCGACTCTTCCTCGCGCGAAGTGCTCGTCGACCTCCAACTCTTCTCTCAGCGAAGGATCGCAGAGCAGTGCTCCTCTCTCCGGGGGCTGTGGGAGTGTCTCACTCGCGATCCTGGGACGACCGCTTGAGCCTCCCGACAGCTTGCTGCTGCTCTCTTAGAGCCAGTGACTGAGATTGAGCGCCCGAGGAGCTCGCTGCCATCTGCTCCTCCTTAGCGACGGGAAGACCGCTATAGCCTTCCCAATCGAGGCCGAGCCATTCTAGTGATGGAGATTCACAAGCTGCTGCTGAGCCAGCAAGCTTTCGCGACGAGGAGCCGCGAGCAAGTGCTCCTCAACCTCGAGCGTCGATGGGAGGCGCGCTACAAGTCCTCCCTCCCCTGCAGCTTTCAAGCTCGGAGGCTTCTCGGCGGTCGCTAAGTGTGTTTTGGAGGCTACAGGTGAGTCTTCATCCCTGCGCCTCTTCGATTGTACGGGAGAAAAGCGGTAGGGCGAGGCGGGCGTCGTTGGGAAGGGCAGAAGAGCTCCGGTGCAGCAAGAGCGCCAGCAAGCCGGGAACGACTCTGCCGAGCTGTAGTGCAGCAGGAGTATATAACTCGGCTTCCAACGCAAGAGCTGATCTTACGCACTCTCTTCCTACAGCTTCATCCTCGACTTTGGCGCAATCAACCTCGGCGCCGTCTCCCTCGAACAAAGGCGAGTCCTCTCTTTGTGCCCACCACTCCCTCCCATCCCTCTCGCCACATCGGAGAAAAGGCTAGTCAACTGCCGCAATGAGCTTCGAGAGCGATGGGGTTTGGGAAGGCAAGGGTAAGGCTTGCTTTCGCCGAGCTAGCAGGGAGTGTCCGAATTGACGCTTCGAACGGCGAGACGGGCAGGCTGATGACTCCATTGTGGCGTGTCGCTGCTTCAGGATGCGCCTTTATGCTCCAGTTGGGGGTGTAGAACCGGGAGGGATAGAAGCGGGAGGGAGAGAACAGCGGGCTCCTTCTCTCGGCCGAGGACAGGTAGCTGACCTTCGCTTCATCGAGCTGACAGTCAAGTACGGGTTGAAACCACTTGAGTTGTACATGTTTGATCTCTCGTGAATGCTGTCCTTCAATCATGCAGACAGCCCTGGCGTTAAGCCGAGAGCGAACGCTTCGGCGAAAGAGCGCCGAGGTTTGGTAGGCTGGAGAAGTGGGGGCAGCAGCGGCGCCATCTTGCTGCAGGTTCAAAAAAAGCTACATACGGAGGCTGGACAGTTGTTGGCTGGACGAGCGCGCTGTGTGGCCGAGAAGCCCGGGACGCGGAGGGCGGCGATTGTTCGAGAGTCCGAAGGACCACCGAGTGAGAGATGAGGGAGCTGTCTCTCAGTGAAGCTCAATGTGTTAGGAACTCAGCCTGCTGCATCCCAAGCCAAGCAGCAATGCAGTCGATGCGAGCTGAGGTCTTCGCCTGTCCAGCTCGGCGCCGAACTCGGAGGTCAGGGGAGGCGAGAGAAGGGACTTGCAAGAAGCTGCTTGCTCTATCGCAAAGGCTCCAAAGGGTACTCCTGCACACTTTTATCATCCTTCCTGGTGCAGACCCGAGCGCGAAGAGCGCCTGTTCTGCGCGTCAACGATCAGTGGCTTGACGGCTCTCCCTCCTGCACTTCACCTCGTCTCGCTGCTTCGACTCGATTGCGCCGTGTGGATGCCCTCGCCCACTGCGTCGTCGCCCGCCGATGCGCCGCCCCAGCTCGAGCTGGTCCCCCTCGATGAGGGACTACAGGACGAGGTTGCCGCTCACTTGGCTGCGGCAAAGACCTCCTTCCTCAAGCTGCGACGAGGGGGCGGGGCCAAGGAGATGGAAATGTTGAGCGTATCGCTGTACCAGGGCTCCAAGGGGGAGGACGAGGAAGTAGGCGACGACTTCTTCGACTTGGCCAAGGAGCGGAGGGGGATGGTGCGCCTCAAGATCGGTCAGGCGCAAGGGAAAGCTCGAGCTGCTGGGGCTACGATCAAGAGGATACGACGAGGTGGGAAACAAGCTACAGGCAAGGAGACGCCGATGGTCGTCGTACAGGAGGAGGAGCCGGATGAGGACGCGCAAGGCGAGGCTCCGGCGCCGAGCAACCAGCCCATCTACTCGCCATTGGCGCTGGTGGAGTCGCCAACAGGATCCGTCGAATCGTTCGATTCATCCACCGGTCTCTCCAGGACGACGAGTCTCACCCAAACCGAATCGTCGCGGCCCCCCACCCCTGCCGCCTCGGAAGCCTTCCTCCGCCTACCAGCCCTCACCAGCCTTTCCGAGCAACCTTCCAACTCCTCCGCGACCTCGTCCGCTTCCGACATCGACAGCAGCAAAGCCATGCTGCATCGACCTCCCTCTCGCACCCTCACGCTCGACGAAAGTCATCCGAAGCCTCGTCGCCGAGACTCTCGTTCCGATTTTACCCCTCGCCGCAAGCTCACGCATTTACGTCCCAAGGACTTCAACAAGGTCTTGGCCATGAGACGCAAGAAGGCCGGGCGCGGAGAGGCTTCCCTCGCCGAAGTCGACGCTGCCCTCGAGGATGCTCTGGCTAGCGCGGTCGGCGCGGAAGAAGAGAAGGAAAGAACGGAGCTCGACGTGTTGTACGAGCATCAACGAGGGTGCGTCATCTTCTCCTCGCTTTCGAAGGCCACGAGCTGATCCTCGCGTTCGCGCTCGCAGTCTCGTTGTCTTTGGCCTCCCCAAGTTCGCTTCGGCGGCTCTCACCCAAATCGACCCTGCTCCATGGACCGATGTCCACCTCGAGTAAGCTCAGCTCCCCCATCTTCCCTCACTCTCCTCCCGCGCCGCCATTTCTCTCTCGCTGACCTCCTCCTCGCCGCCTCACAGAAACTCGCCTTTCACTCGCCACGACCACCCCCTTCCCACACCCTTCTGGCATTGGATCGACCGCGAGTGGATGGTCGACATGGATGGCGATACGGACGAGCAAGGATGGCAGTACGCCGCGCGATTCGGCTCTCGGCATTGGCGAGGTCAGCCAGAAACGTGGCGCTCCTTCGTTCGCCGTCGACGATGGTGTCGCGCTCGGCTGTACCTTCCCAAAGCTCTACCGACACTTGCGCCTGGATCCAAGGAGCCTCCGCCCATCGACTGGGAGGCGCTGCACAACTCCGAGTTCGCCGACCGCTCGACGCCGGGCGACAACATCGGCGCTCCACAACCGAACGCCCTCGGACTGAAGGCGGCGACTGCTCTCCTCCCTCTATCTCCCGCGAGGAAGGACGACATCTTCGGCTGGGAGCAAGAAATCGACGCCCATCAACCTTTCCTCGCTTGGACGTTCGTCAAGTACGAAGGCGAACGAGCTCTCGCCCAACGCCGTCAGCGCGACCTTCCAGGTTCGAGGAGCGACGAGGAGCTCTTCGGGATCTGGAGGGACGCCGTCGTGGAGATCAACTACCGCAAAGTCGCCCGAGTGCTCAAGGGCTGTCGGCTCGACCGCGAGAAGCTCGGGTTATGGAGGTGGTGGTTAGGGCTACCAGTCGAGCCGTCGCAGGAGGCGGAGGAGGAGCATCTTCACGAGTGCGAGACCTCAGCACTTCGCGGGCGTCAAGCGTCAAGGCTCCAAACGGGCGGCCGAGCTCGGGTGTCGACGCCAAGGCATGGTCGGAGAGGGATCCTCGGCCGATGCTGGACGACGTTTGGGACTTGCTCGAAGGAAGAGTGAGCTCAGTTCTGCTTGGCTTGGTCACTTTTTGGGCTTTCGCTAACCCTTCTCTCTCCTCAGCTGGACCACATCCTCCAGCTGTTCGAATTTCAACACTCTCGCCTCTCTCTTCTCCGCCTCGTCCTCTCTCTTCACCCGGCGGCCCACCTCCATCACCGTTACCAATCCCACGACCGCGGTCAGCCTTTCGAGCCCGGCGTGCTCTCCCCCGAGCGAGTCGGTAGCCGCCTCGAGGCTCGCATTGACTTTTATCTGGACGTCAAGGCGCTTATGACGTTTTACGAAGGAGAAATGGGCGACAGCTTGAAGGCTGCGGGCGTCATCAAACCGACTGAGCAGAGCTTGAAGAAGGGGACGAAGAAGGGTCGTGGTCAGCCGAGGAGGAGGCAGAGGCTGTCGGGTTTGTGAGGAGGGGCCGTTCGTCGTTTATCATAACTAGCTTGCATCGCATCTCTTTTGTCGTCACAATTTCTAGACCCCTCCCAATCGACTTGTCGTTTCCGATCCTCCACCTCGGCGGCGAAGCGAGGCGAAGATGCAGAAGTGCCACTCTCTTTGAATTGCCGGGACGGATCGCGAGAACAATGTAGAGTACAATGCAGGGAGGGTACGGATACAAACGAGTGCAAAGACTACAACGAAGGGTCAGCTCAGTCCGAGTCCGATCCCGAGCTCGCGTCTGAGGCAGAATCCGAGTCTGCTGCATGACCGACACCTGTGAGGGCGTAAGATTGGTCAGCCCTTGGCGTCGCAGAGCAGATAGAGGCGATCAACTGACCTCTCGCGAGGGGATGGGCCTTCCTCCCAAACGGCAACGCCTTCTTCGGCGTCTTGTTGGCTATGCCCGTCCGTGGTGGTGGTGGTGGTCGCTTGTCGTCCTCACTGTCATCTTCCGACGAGTCCGAGTCGGGGCGGTCATTGGCGAGTCCAGGCTTCGGAGGCGCAGCAGGAGCGGCCGACATGGGGCGAGGGGGTAGAGGTTGCGCCGAAGCGGAACGGGGCGCCTTCTGAGGGGCTTGGCCGTGTGGAAGCGACTTGCGAGCCACCATTGAGGCTGATGAAGGCTGTTGACTTGGGTAAGCGTGCATGGGCTGAGAGATGGTGGGAGTTGAGGGCGCCGAGAGAGTCTTGGAGAGGGGATGAGAGCCGACATGAGCGACGTGAGGTTGCTGGAGAAGCGGCGCAGCGTTTGCTGTACAAGTAAGAGGTCAGTAGTAGACCTTTCTGCTCCTTCTGTACACCAACTCACCTGGTCGAGCCTTCTTGAGCTTGCTCGCCCCGTTCGCAGGCGAGGTAGCAGCTCGTTTCGCGCCGTTGGCGGCCTTGAGGGCGTTTTCTGCGGGATGGCAGAGACTCAGCGAGAGGTGACGACGGGGTCTGAAGCTACTTACTCCTCACTGTCTCCTCATCAGAGGCATACGAGGACGCGCGATCGGACCCTGGGCCAATGCTACACAAAGAGAGCGAAGGGATCAGCTGAGAGCTACAGTATGTCTCGAGCGAGCTTACGTAGCTACACCGTTCACCGCCGGCTTCATGGGATTTGTGCTCGAACCCGCTGCCGCTCGCCGTTCGCCCCTGGCCCGACCTCCAGCGCCTCCCAAGCCCATGCAACCGCTCAAGTGACTAGCGTAGCGGGGAGCAGCAATCTGTAGGTAGATCTCGTCAGCTCCAGAGCTTCACCGGCAACGCCAAGCGAGCTACATACCTGTCGCGAGCAGTTGAGGCAGTCGAGGAGCGCGTCATCCTTCTCCTTCTTCGTAGGGCTGATGGATGGTCCAGGGCTCGAAGCTCGAGAGGAAGCAACCGAAGCACGATGCGACGGAGGTCCTAGCAAGCCGTTGGAGGACGCGCTCGAGAGGACAGGCCGGGCGCTGCACGCAAATCGAGCTTTTGAGCTCGGCAACGCTCTGCAGGGGGGTAAAGGGCTACGTACGCATTGATGCGGGATCTTCTGCGCCATGCGAGCCGGTGCTCTTCGATAGCGACGTCGGTGATGAGCTCGCGGAAGAGGCCATTCACGAGGAGGGTCGTCTGCTCGCGAACTAGAGTTAGTGAGAGCTTGTGAAGCCTTACCAGAGGCTACAGGACACTCACTAGGGTCTGCACACTCGGCTCTGACGCCTGAGCTGACATGCCCGAAGCTGTGGTCGGAGAGAGCGAGTCGAGAAACTCGTGCGCCGAACTTCTGTCTTTCGCTCATGCTGCTGCAGCATGATCGTCGGGCTGCCTGGTCTTCGAAACATGCCTGTAGCCCTTTTTGCTCTCTTGCAGCTTCTGCATCCTCGAACCACACAGACTCCTATCTGCTTTTCCTCCCCCTTTCGCCCTCGGCCGGCCGGGGCAGGCGCCCCGCCTTCTCTTTTAGCGCCAGAGTCAAGCGCATCCTCTGCTCTTTCCTCCCACTCCTTCGACAGCCATGGCGATTCAGCACACGAGCAAGCAGGACGCGGAGAACTCGAGCATCGGCGCCGAGCAGCAAGATGGAGAGCCTACCGTCTGGACCGAGCAGGAGGAGAAGCGCATTCGCCGAAAGACTGACCGTCACCTGATGCCGCTGCTGTGGGCGCTGTTCATGTAGGAGAAGCTTCAAGTATTAGCATTGACACGCTCAGCTGACCCTTGCCCTGCTGTAGGCTCTCCTTCCTCGATCGTTCAAGTGAGCCGCTCTCTTCCACTTTTCTGCCCCTTCGAAAGCTGACCCCACATCACCGGCAGATATTGGCAGTAAGTTGCCGACCGGCGGAGATAATAAAGCAGTTCATGATGGAAAGAGCTGATGTCTCGTACTGCACTAGACGCACAGCTTGCTGGCATGGGAGCGGATCTCGGCCTGAGCTCTTCGGAGTACCAATTCCTCCTCACGCAGGTTTTTGCTATATGAGCTATCGAGATACGCTTTGGCTGATCACAATCCTTTCCAATAGTGTGTTTTACATCGGATACGTCGTTGGTCAACGTGGGTCCTTGCAAGCGCCGCCTTCGCCGAGCCGAGCCTGATCCTTCTCGCCCCACCTTTGACAGCCACGATGCTACTCTGGAAGCGCTTTCCACCACACATCTTCGTTGCCTGCCTCACTCTCGGCTGGGGAGGTCTCGCCCTACTCCAAGCTTCGGCCACCAACTTCGGAGGTCTCGTCGCCCTTCGCCTTCTACTCGGAGTGTGCGAAACCGCGTTCGCTCCTGGCGTCACCTACTACCTGTCCTTCTTTTACCGACGTCGTGAGTTCTCCATCTTCCTGGCAAGCATCCAACCCTCGACGAAAGAGCATCTTCAGTTTCGGCGTTGGCTGCTCGTCGTGCTGCCGTCCGTTTGGCTCATCCTTCACTTCCACTGCAGACGAAATCGGGTTCAGACAAGGCCTTTACCTCGGTGCTGCTCCAATCGCGACCGCCTACGCCGGAGCTCTCGCCTACGGCCTCACCCACGTTGAAAACGCCTCCATCGCCAACTGGAAGCTCCTGATGGTGGTGGAAGGGGCCCCTGCCATCTTGATGGTCCCCATAGTCTACTGGTATCTCCCCGATCGAGCTTCTACCGCCCACTTTCTCACTTCCAGGGAAAGGGAGGTCGCCGTTGCTCGCGCCGAGGCGGACGGGAACAATGGCCGAGAGGGAGGCCTACGGATGAAGGGAGTCTTGGAGGGATTCACCGATCCCAAGGCATTCCTCCAGGCGTTGCTGTACTTCTCCCTTAACGTCTCGTACAGCTCTCTTCCTATCTTTCTCCCGACCATTCTCACCGAGATGGGCTTCACCTCCATTCGCGCGCAAGGGCTCAGCGCACCTCCCTACCTCGCCTCCTTTGTCGTGGTCCTCACCGTCTCGTACTTTTCCGATAAGATCCGCGACCGATCCATCTTCATTATCCCGCTCTCCCTCGTTGGATTCACCGGCTACCTGGTACTCGCCCTCTGCAAGACAACCGCCGTCCGCTACTTTGCCATCTACCTCTGCGCCTGTTCCATCTTTCCCTGTATTGGGTTGATGCTTCCATGGACGGCCAATCTGCACGAGTCAGTCGAACCGGCAGACTGCAGCAGCTCGGCGATGCTGATCGTCGCCTCTCTCCCACTCGCTCACAGGAACGACTCGAAGCGAGGAGCAGGTTTCCTCATTCTCAACGTTATCGGACAGTGCTCCCCCTTTCTGGTGAGCACCTCAGCTCCGTTACCTTCAAGCGAGGACGAAGACTGACGCTCGAGGCTCGACCGACCCTCGCAGGGCACTCGTCTCTTCCCGACCTCGGACGGACCCTACTACGTGAAGGGAATGGCGGTCTGCGCGGGGTTCTTGCTCTTCGTCGCCGCCGTCGCGACCTGCCTGCGATTGTACGTGCTCACCTTCACTCTCGGCGCGGAAATGTCTTCGGCACCGGCTGTCACTGCGCGCTGATCAACCCTTCGACCACTTGCTGACCTCCGTTGTCACTCATTTTACAGCTTGCTTATCTACGAGAACAAGCAACGCGACCTCAAGTATGGCAAGGCCAAGGAAGGGGAGAATCCCGGCTACGACGAGGAGACGGGCGGTTCGAAGGCGTTCAGGTTCATCTTGTAGGACAAGAGACGGCTGCGCACAGTAGAGGAAGAGCAAAATAAAAAAGGCTACATTTGACCATCTCATGGCTGTCCTGACACGCGAGACGACAGCTCGGACTTTCGGTCGGAGTCGAGCAGTAGCTGGACTCAAATTTCATGATACTATACACGATTGTATTCCCTTCCTTTCGTGCCATCAGCTGCATCTCTCTTTGCCAAAGACCGCGAGAGCGCTTCTCTGCGCTCGGTGCTCGGTGCGAAAGATACGGACCAAGTGTTACAGCTACAGCAAATGAGGGGAACCTCGGACAATCTCCAGTAATAAGGCGCTTCTACCTGTTCTTCCTAAGTGATGGCTTGGCCCAGAAGTAACGAACGGGCTTGGAAGTGCGAGCGCCGCGGACCCGCTTGACGAATGGCTCGAGCGCCTCGACACGAGAAGCGGAGGGGCTGTTGAGGGTAGAGAAGTTAGCATGAGTCATCAAGAACGGAGATAGAGGCTTACTCGGCGTCGGGGATGTAGAAGTAGACCGGCAGAAGAGGGTGGCCAGCGGCATCCTGCGAAAGAGGGGAGCGGGTCAGCAAAGGCTCAATACGCTCGAGGTCAGAAAGCTCACCTTGAGTCCAGCATTGTCGATGCAACCAAAGAATGGCTCTTCGCGAAGCACACACTCCACGACATCCCACCACTCCTCCACGGCTCGATCCTCTCGCTCCTCCGACTGATCCTCGCTCCCCTTGCCGTCGTTCAACACATCCCACATGCCTCCAACCTCCTTCAGCAATCCCTTGACGACTTCCTCGACGCCTACAGTCGATCGTGACGAGAAGACGATCTGACTGGCGACGAGTCCAGCGAGGTCGAGTCCGAGAGTGCCGAGGAGGGTTTCGGCGCGGTTCTCGGGCAAGACGGCAGAGGGGTGGGCGGGTGAGGAGAGCTCGGAAAGGGCAGAGTGGTCGGAGTGGGTGGGAGAAGCGGGGATGGGGCGGGCAGAGGAGGACGAAGAGGCGGCGGGGAGGAGCTCCTCGGGGAGGGAGAGGTCGCCCGTGTCATCGAAGAGGGAGTTGCAGGCGCTCGAGGCGGGGCTGTCCATGCGAATGGCCGATGCGCGGGCAGAGACAGTACGCTCCCTGTTGGTCTTCTTCTCCGACTCGGCGACAATCACCTCGCTCCTCCATCCCCAAAAGTCGAGCCCGAGCCGAGCGCCGGCTTCCACCGGGAGAACGGCGACGCTGCCCGCCCTCCACAGCTTGCCATCAATCTTCATGCCATTCTGTCCGACCACACGGATCTCGACGACAATCTTGGAGGTCGAAGGCTTGATCTTGACGGTGCAGTGGAGTCGCGAGGCGTTCTTGGCCGACTTGGGGAGGGCGATGGGAAGGGTCGTCTCCTGGCAGGGCAATGCGCGTCGCTTGGCTTTGCGGCCAAACTGCATCATCGTTCCACGCTCTAGGCGAAGCACGAGAGGCTCGTCATCGTCGTCGTCGTCCTCCTCAACGGCTGGCTCGTCGAAAGAGTCGAGCAGGTCGCCGCTCCTCGCAAATGATGGTGAAGATGGTGGGAGCGAGGAGAAGGTGTTGGCTGCAGGGGAAGTCGAGAGCTTGGAGAAGAAGGGCGAAGTCGGCGCGTCGTAAGGAGCGAGGCGACTGTTTGTGAAGCCGAAGGGGGAGGAAGAGCGGCCAGCAGCGACAGGCGAAGAGGAGGAGCCTGTAGGGCGGTACAGTTCTTAGCTACAGCCTGAAAGTAATCTGCTACAGCGCCCCTACTCACCAAGACCGCGCTTTGCCTTGAGCTTGCTCGGAAGCAAATCGTCCTGACCTTGCCACGGCCTCTTGTTGCCTGCTCCTTCTTCGAGTGGGAGGACGCTCCCGGGAGATGAAGGTGCTGGTGTAGCCTGCACCGTGTTGGAGATATCGACGAGCATGGCGACGAGAGAGCGAGACGAGCAGAGGTGGTGGCGAGAAGGTGACGAGCGAAAGCAAAAGCGCAGCTTGTTGTGCGCTCGACGACCTCGAGTCGCGCCGAAAGTCACGTGCGCGTGAGCTGCTTCGCTCGGACTTGATGCGACAGAACACCACCTTTACATCTATTGACATCTATTCAACCCTTCCATCCTGTAGAATGAGCTGCCTGTAAAACCCTTGCCCATTTCTGTACATGCGAACCCCTTCCGATCCTCCCCTGGGGCATCTCGAGCTTCGTCCCTCGCCAGAACGGTGCAGCTTCCTTGACCTTATCTCCTACTCGGAAGGGATGCGCCTCGGTAGTGAAGACGTAATCGTCGAGCGAGAGAACGTCGGGCGCGGAGAAGAGGAGGTAGTAGTATTTGAGCCTGCGCCGAGGAAAGAGCGAGGTCAGCTCGCTATGGTCCTTAGAATGGGTCGCCTAGCTCGATGGATCGCTGAAAGACTCCGAGGCGAAGGACTCACGTCTCGCCGTAGACGAAGGATTCGACGCCCGAATCGTCGTGCTCGAGCTGGCTTCGGTTGACGTCGAGGACGTGAGCGAACCCTCCATCAACGATGGTAGCGGCGACCCAGTTGGTGAACATCATCCATCCCTTGTCCTGTAAGAGGGTGAAGAGGCGTCAGCTTGTCTCCAAGTCGCAGAAACTGAATCTCGAGCCCCGAAGCTTGAGGCTTGACCCTAGAGCTCACCTGCCATGCCCGATCTCCCGTGAGCCTGTACATGTACCAAACGCTCTCGATGGTCTCCGGTCTTTGCATGTGATAGTTGTTGCCGCTGTGAACGCCCATGGGATCGCCCTTGACCGCACGAGCTTTCGATCCGTCTGTCGGCGAAGGGGGTCAGCTCGGCTCGGCTTCGACGACGTCGACGGCGCGGAGAAGTCACCGGCCATCTGCACCGTCTCCCATCGGCGCGAGTCGGCTTCGACCCAAAATTGCATGATCTCGGGGGCCAAACCCGAGCGAGTGGCTTCGTAAGCCCAAACGCAAGTGGAGGTGAACTGCGAGGGGTGAGGGAAAGGTCAGCGCTCAATCCGACGGTGAAGAAGAGTGAGGACCCACGTTGATGGCTGTCTCCATATCCTTCGGTCGATCGAGTAGCTTCGCGCCGAGGCCTAAGCGAGCCAGGAGCGCGGGGTCAGCTCGAGCGAGTGCGCCGAAAGCCGAAACAAGAGCTCACCGAGCATGCCGCCCGCAAAAGCAGTCAGATGATCCAACCTCATCGAGTACCAGCTCTTCAGCTGACCTTCATGTAGCTCGCGGAAGTGCAGGTCGCCGATGGTGAGCATGCCTTCTTTGCCGGGGACGACGTTGATGGGGCGGATAAGGTGCTGGTAGGCCGACTTGATGGCATCAGCGTACATGCGAGGGTACTGCTTGCTGGCGCCTTGAAGAAGTTGGTGTTCCTGTGTGGGGCAAAGGGAGAGAGAGAGAGGGAGGAGAGAGAAGGAGCAAGAGGGAGGAAGAAACGTCAGCATACGAAAGGACTGTCGAGGAGGCGAACAAACTTTGATGTAGTACTCGTACGCGCTGTCGGCTTGGCCTCCGAAGGAATAAACGCCAGGAAGGAAGCGAGGCTCGTCGGGGTTGATCTGAGTGGGGAAGAGATGGGGAAGGCGCTCGGCCGCTCTCCAGTTGTCGAGCGTGTCGGTCGATCTCGAGATCTGCTCGACGCGAGGTGATCAGCTCGGATACAAGGGACGCGAAATACCAGCTCCACGCACTGCCTCGAAGTAGATGGGATCACCCGTGAGCTGGCTGAGGCGAGTGAACTCGAGCGAGACGGAAGCGACTTCGGCGAAGACGACCTGGCCGACGAGACCACCATTGGGATTCGATCCGAGCTTGTACGTCGGTACCAAGAGCCCACTTCTCGTGGAGAGGGACGGGAGAAGCCAATCGCCGAGTTCGACAGCTCGGGCGAGCATGAGAGGGTCGGCGGAGAGGTCGAAGGCGGCGAGGAGGGCTCCGAGGTAGCGAATGGTTGTCTCAAAAGTCGGAACAGCTTGAGGAGAGATGAGTTCGAGTGGGAGGGAGGCCATGCGGGGTTCGGCATCGGAAGAAGAGAGGGGAGGCAGAGCTTCGGCGGAGGGCGAGGGGTAGGCCCGAGGGTCTTTCGGGGTGAGATAGGAGAAGTCGACCTGGGCGACGTGCTCTCGGGCAAGGAGGTACTGCTCGTCGAGGCCCATGAGTAATAGCGTGTCTCTGCCACGGAATCGAGAGGTCAGCGAGCGGGGGAGGCGCCCAACGGAGGAGGAAAGTCGTACAGTGAGTCGAAGATGGTGGCGGACCAGCCGTTGAAGTTGTCGGTAGCAGTCTTGGTGAGTGGTCGAAGCTCGTCGTGACCCCAGGCGGACTCCTTGTAGTCTACAGTGTGATTCGGCGATCAGCTTCGGCGAATGAGCGAAAGAGAGCTACTCACTCTCCCACAAATGCAGAAAGGCCTTGCGCACCCACTCTCGGCGCTGAGAGTCTTGTAGCCTGTGCTCCTCGGTCCTCGTATCCTTCGCCTCCTTCTGCACCTGAGGCAGCTTCTTCTTCGAGCCGAGCGGAGGAGGTTTCCACCCAGCGTTGCGCCCCGTGTACAGCACGTCCCTCGGCACCTGCAGCGGTCGTCCATCCTCCCCATACCCTTCTCCCTTGTTCAGCTTGGCCGCCTTCCACTCAACCGCATCCCTCCCGAACAGCCTGTCGGCGTCTTGAAGCGACTTCTCGGGCACCTCGAACTGCCTACGCGGCGGTTTCGTCCCTAGACCGACCAAAACTCGTCGAGCTACATTCTCGGTCGAGTCGGCGTCTACTCCGATGGCGTCCGCGGGAGGAGGGAAGCGCCAACTCGACAGCAGCTCAGCGACGTTCGGGCGGTGAGGCCACGGGTCGGGCCAGGAGGGTCGGAGGGGATGTCGATAGCGAGTGCCATTGGGCAAAGCGAGAATCGGTAGTTGAGGCTCTTCTGGTGCTTTCTCGAAGCCGTCTTGAGGTCCGAGCGAGGTGTAGCCGAGCTGAGCTGAGCGGCGCGACTTGTTGTAGTGCGAGTAGGCGAGGTAGATGGCGAGAAGGACGGCGAGCAGCAGCGCTCGAGGTCCGCGAAGGAAGCGAGTGCTGGACTGGAAGCGCGAAGCGAATCCTGGCGAAGGGTGAGGCGAGTGCGGAGGGTAGCTGCTCAGTGGCAGCGTCTCCTCGTCCTCTGAGCTGTCGAGGATCATCGTCGTCGAGAGATCCTTGCGCTGTCGGAGGTGCTGAGCTGCAGGTGCAGCCGCATTGGCAGAAGACAGCGTTGCTCGCTCTACCGGGCAGGAGCTAGGTCTGCGGCGAAGTTCAAGCTGCGAGCGGCTCAGCTCTCGGCGCGAAGGTCGAACGCGACTTGACTGCAGTTGTATCGAGACTTGCTGATCTTGCGTTCTAGAGATGAATCCTGCTAATGCTACACAGTCTCACGTTGAGGCGAGCACTTCGTTCCTCATCGCCGACCCCCCTGCGAAGAGCTCGAAGCGTTAGCTGCCGACCGATAGACGAGTAATCCGCGAGTTAGACTCACCTAATGGTACATCTAAAGTGGATTCACCGTTTGCCGCTCCCCAAAACGGCCTCAGTCTTGACGAGAACCTCCTCCCACTCCTTCGCAGCGTCCGAGAGATGAGTGATGGCGCCTCCAGCTCCGAGTGTTAGCTCTGCAAAGAGGGAACGAAGGTATCAGATTCCGCTTTGAACCCTCCAGCCAACCAAAAACTCACCATTGCCCTTGATGACGAGCGTGCGAATCACGACCGAGAAATCGGTCGTTCCGTCGACGGCGACGAAACCGAATACGCCTGGGGGAGGGCAGTCAGCAATAGTACAAAAGAAGCAAGAGACGCCGAACTAACCCGAGTACACTCCCCGAGGTCGATGGCCTTCCAGATCGTCGAGTAGCTTGAGCGATCGCAGCTTCGGCGCTCCAGTCATCGAGCCTGGGGATGGACGAGGGTTCAGCAGAAGCAGTGAGGCAAACAGTGAGGCAAAGGCATAGTAGCTGACCTGGAGGGAAAGCTCGACCAACCGCCTCAAAGGGGTTGACGACGGGTGTGAGAGTGCCGACGACGCTCGTGACGAGTCTGCGACGGAGGGGAGGATCAGCTGAGGCTAACTCGAGCAATCTCGAGACGACGACTCACTGATGAACGGTCTGGTAGCTCTCCACGACCATAAGCCTCGGCACTTGTACGCTCTCCACCGAGCAAAAGCCGAGCAGGTCATTCCGCGAGAGGTCGACAATCATGAGATTCTCGGCGCGCTCCTTCTCGTCGGCCTCGAGAGCCTCCTTCCTCCTCTGATCCTCCACGGGATCGTCCGAGCGCCTCACAGTACCCTTGATCGGCTTCATCTCGGCGTGTCGCTCCTTGTCAATGCGCATGAAGCGCTCGGGCGAAGAGGAGAGGAGGGCGAGTTTGGAACGTGGAAGGTGGAACAAGTAGGAGTAGGGAGCGGGGTTGGCGGCCCGAAGAGAGAGGTAGAGAGAGTAAGGATCGTCGGCGAGCGAGGAGGGAATGGTGGTCCTAAACTGAGTGGTCATACAAAGTTCATAGGCGTCGCCAGCGATGATGCTCTCGCGAGCATTCTCGATGGCGGCCATGTACTCGTCGCGGTTCAGGTCGGGTACGAGACCAGTGACCTCGACTGGTCCTGCTGGTGTCGGTGCAGGGTCGGTGGTCCGCTCGGCGTCCATGAAGGAACGCACCCCGGTCAACCAGGCCTCCCACTCCTCCTCCCCAACCCCAAAGTCCTCCAGCAGCTCCTCGCCTTCCTCCATATCACCCTCCACCCTTATTAATCCCGTAGCAACCCACTTCTCCTCCTCATGCGAGTAGGTGAGCACCAGACTCGCGAGCGCGAACTCCGAGTCGGTCCTCTCCTCCTCCTTGGCAGCCGTCGAAGACTCGCAAAGGGGCATTGAGACCTCCTTCATTTCGTACCCGAGGTAGCCGACGAAGCCAACGGGGATCGAAGGCCGGGTAGGGTCGATGATGCGAGTTCGGCGATGGAGAGTGGCTTGAGCTGTGGCCAAGGTCGTGATGAAGGTGTGAGGTGCTTCGAGTTGACGCAAAGAGCTGAGAGAGGCGGAAGAGCGAAGCGTGATGGTGTTGCTGGGTCGGGTGTGGGTCCAAGTCGCTTGCGGATTGAGCAGGTGAGTGAACTGAGCGGCGCCGGTGGGCTACGAACGCGAGCTGTGGTCAGCTACAAAATTTGGGCGACCGAGACGATCGAACCTCACCCTCGCAGAGTCCAACCAGACTTCTCCTAGCGCATCAGCACCCTTGATGAAGCCTTCGAATACCTCCCTCGGCGATCGTCCCCGCCCCGGCCCCAAGTCGACGCTGCGCTGCTCCCACCGAAAGGTCGACGAGCCTTCAACGACGTCAGGGATAGGATTCGGGAGCTCTCTCGTGTACGATGTAGTGTGGGAGAGGACACTGAAGGGGAGGGGGAGGGAGAGGTCGAGCGGCCGAGGGGACTTCTCGTAGTGGGAGAGGGCGAGCGAGAGGAAGTTCGAAAGTAGGGTAGCGCCGTGGGTCGAGGCGATTGACTGAGTGGCGGAGAACAGTGTCAGCTCTGTCTCGAAGGCGATGGTGCAGGTCAAACTCGCCTCTGGATGATACTGCACGCCCCACAGCGGCTTCGCTCGATGCCTCAGACCGAGAATCTCCTCCTTGCCCTTGTTGGTAGCCCATGCGATAGCCTCTAGCTCATACGGTAGCGAAGACGAGTCTACCGTGAGACTGTTGTACTGCACAGCGTCGTGGGGATTGGGGATGCCGCTGAAAAGGGGATCTCGCGAGTGCCGAATCCGGGTGATCTGCCCGTGTCGTGGTGCAGCTGCCTTGGTGACCTACATCGCACAGCAGAGTAAGTGAACAGCCCGTTCAGTGGAGCGAACTTCACGCACCGAGGCTCCAAAGGTGGTAGCTAGACCTTGATGGCCGAGGCAAAGACCGAAGATGGGCAGGCTGTCCCCAAACTCTTCGATGAGCCTCGCTGGCCAGGAGAAATCGCTCGTCTTGTGCGGTGATCCAGGACCTGGACCCAAGATGACACAAGCGACGTGAGGGAGGATGTCGAGGACGAATTGATCCCTGCGAGTGGGGTAAACAAGCTCTAGCTGCTGCTGTACACGTCGCAGAGGGCAGGCAGGCGCACCAGGAGATGGTATCAACATTCACTATGACTACGCGCTGCTTCCATCCCGTTGGATCCCATCGGGCACCGTTCGGAGGCGAGTCAACGATTTGAGAGAAAGTCGCGAGGAGGTTTCTGGTGTAGGAATCGTGATGCTCGAGCACGAGCGTAGTCGGAAGTGGTGTAAGATTCATGTTGAGGCTGCTGAGGAGCGACCCGCTGAGGCGAGGCCCGACGATGGCCAGCGAGGAGATGAGGAGAGAAGGCAAGCCGTTGAGCTGAGCCTTCTCGCGGATGGGTCAGTCGCAGAGGAGCGAGGACGAGCAAGCTTCAAAAGAGGCGAAAGAATTTCACAACGCTACAGAATATCCCCAGCGCATCGCAAGAAGGTAAATGTCGAGCAGCCCTTACCTCGGCCTGTCGCAGTCTCCTTGCTCGGCGCCGAGCCGTTCTCTCTATACCATCCCAGCAGCTTCATCGATCGCAAATCACTATCATTTACTTCATGCAATAGAACGACAACCCAGCCCTACACCTCTCAACCTCATCCACCAGCTTGCGATCGTCCTCCTCCATCCAACGATCCTCCCTCGCAATCTCACTCTGCTTGACCGTCTTCCACAACCGATCAAACTTGGCCTTCTTAGCCGTCAAGCGAGCCATCTCCTGCGGGTCGCCATGTCCAGTGAAAAGGACCAATGCGGTGAGAGGAGGGAGAGCGGCGTGAAGAGCGGTGAGGCGGGCGTTGAGGGAGGCGTGAGCGGCGAGAATGGCGGCGGGGGAGGGTGCGCCTGGGGTGGTGGAATCGACGAGAGAGGGGGTGAGAGCGCCGTCGGTGGCGAGGGGAGTGGAGGGGGTCGTAGCAGCCGAGTTAATGCCAGGGAGGTTCGCCGAGTTCCTGCCGAGAACAGCGTTGCTCGGTGAGGACCCTACGAGAGATAGAGCAGGTCAGTGGTTATAGCTTCGAGAGTCGGTAGCGAGGTGACTTACATCCTAGGGTGTGCGAGAGATCCATGAAGCGGCCGATGGTAAAGTCGTGCCCTTCGATGGAGCTCAGCATGCCGTGTAGGACCTGCGAAGCATCGAAAAGATCAGCTGAGGTCCTTTCATGAGCGCTCAGCGAAACAAAACTCACCTCCTCATCGTTCGTGCACGCGATGGCCGTCTTCGCCTTGGCTCCATGCCACTGCCCCGGCGCGCCATGATCCACGACAGCCGACGTCTTGCCTTCCGGTCCTCGTGCAATGCGCTCGAAGACGGTCTCCTGGTCGTTGGTGAACTCGCCAAAGCCGGGTCCTGTTCAAGATGAAGGCGAAGGGTCAGCCCGGCGAGAGAACCAAGGAACGGAGAGAGACGAGTCGTGGGAACGAAGAGAACGCACCCTTCTGCATCTTGAGGTTCAACAGATCCACGCACGTCCTAGCATCCTCCTCCGAGTCGTGACCTCCCACCGAAGCCTCGCCGGCGACGGCAGTCTGAATCTCCCGCTTCAGCCACTTCTGCGCCAGCCACTTCAGCGACGCCTTGAACGGAGGTCCACGAGGGTGCTGATAGATGACGGAGGTGTCGATGACGTGCGAGTGGATGAGCTGTCAAGGACAGAGGACAAAAGAGTCGTCGGGGTCAGCTCGGCGACGAGGGAGAGATGGGGAATATGAAGGTTCACCTTGATGACGCGGAGATCACACTCCAGTGAGTGACCGATGAGAATGGTGTTGTAGTCGATGAGCGCCGTCAGCGCTTCCTGGATGTCGACCAGCTTGGTGGTGACGGGCGCCAGAGTTTCGGCGTTGAGTCCCGAGTAGCTGTAGAGGACGAGAAAGAGGTCAGCAGCCCCTAGAGAGCTTCCCGAGAAGCAGACCAAGACGACGCACCGAGTCAGGTAGTCCAAGATGGGCTTGTCGGGCTTGACGAGCGAATCGTAGATCCTCTTGCCCGTCGAATCGACGACACTGACCCTCGTGAGCTCCGAACCGTCCTCGGTCAAGCACTGTAAGAAGGCGAAGCCGTCAGTATGTCATGACCATCACGGGCCACAGTCGCCAGGCTCACCATCTCACAATCGATACCCAGCACCTTCCTGATGCCCGGGCCTGCCTTCTTCCAAGGCGCCTCAATCCAACCATCAGGTCGCTTCCAGTCCTCAAAGGTGAAAGTGTCTTTCGTCGGTAGGGGAGAAGGGATGGGCGAGGGAACGGGATAAGCCTGCTCGTTCATCTGCTCGGGCGTGAGGAGGTAGGCAGAGGGGTCGTTCGTCTTGTTCAGCTGAGCCTCTGTGGGATGAGGCGGAGGGTCAGCCATGACTTGGCGACGACTCTGCGTGTAGCCTAAACTCTGCTACAACTCACGCTCCTTCCTCGCCTTCTCCCTTCGATCCTTCTCCCCTCCGGTCAACGGACAGTTGGTGAAGGCTTGGTAGCAGCTGTGCATCTTGTTCTTCTCTCCCGGTGCCCTAGTCGGGCAAGCATGCGAAAAGAGCGATTGGAAGACGGGTAGAAGGGAGGTAGGTGCCGTCGTCTCGCCCTCGGCGGAGGTGGTGGGAGCGGGAAGGGCGAGGCCGAAGGGTAGGTTGGCGGAGTAGGCGGGCTGGGGGATGCCGAGGGTAGGTGCTGTGATACCTGGGGCCATGATGACGACGACGCGGCGGACGTTGCGCTTGTTCTGAGAGGGCAAGAGAGGTCAGCTGCGAACGGCGAAAGAGAGCGCCGAGAAAGTTACGGCGACGTAGAGCCACTGTTGAGCCTTCTCGTCCGACAGGAGATGCAGCACAAAGTCGCGAACATCCTGTGGAGTTCCGACAGAGGGTCAGCTTGTCGCCAAGGGTGCAGAAGCTCTCGGCGCTGTGAGCTCACCTTGACCTGAATCATGCGCCCTCCTTTGAAGCCACGAGTGTCGAAGGAGAAAGAGGGAGGGTTTTCCTGTACATGACGAAGGTTGTCAGCTGCTGTACTGCTCGATGGTTGCTCTGCAGGCGGTCCGAGAGCACTCACCAAAGCGCGCTGCTCCTCCTTTCGGCGTTTCTTGGCCTTGCCCTTCTCGGCCTTGGTGAGCTCCTTCTCTGCCGCTGTACCCTCTGCTACATCCGCTCCCGAATCCGCTGCATCCTCGGGGTTGGCGCTTGGCTGCTCCTCGTCCTCTGCGAGTTTGCGCTTTTTCTGAGCGGGAGGCGAGGGAAGAGGTACAGAGTCGGAGATGGAAGCTGTAGTAGTCTTGTTGAGCTTGTCTGATTTACTCTTCTTCTTGCGCGGCTCTCCAGGCGATTGGGTCATGATTCGAGGGGTTCGAGTGCGAAAGGCGGAGGCCAAGCTGCCTTCAGCTCTCTCCTTCGCCCATTAACCTCGTTTGACCCACTTGTCGACTTTCGGACTTAGGCTTCTACAAGTCTCCAGCTCGCGCGATGCCTACCAGGGGACCACCCACCGCTTCGGCTTCAGCTCTCGCTCGAGCCAACGCCAAACAGGCCTCACTCGACGCCTCGCTCGCCAACCAACATCGCAGAGCGGGAGCACCGGGCAACCGCTTCGTAGGAGTCAGAAGGGCCGGAGATGGTGGTCCAGTGTGAGCCGCTTTTGCTCTCTGCTGTAGCTTCCTATTGCTTGCGCTGCAAGCGAGCACAGCGTGGGAAGCGGCGCAAGCCGAAGCGGCTCGCGTTGCTTCGCTGGGGCTTGTACAGCTGCAGAAACGAGCCCAAGCTAATGCGCAACCTCCCACCCTCAGACATAACGGCATGTACGACACGGAGGATGATCCCGACCGGCTCTATTACTCGCGCGGGCTGGGAGGACTCGACAGCGACGAGGACAGCGGCGATGACGATAGTGTAGGGATGGGGGACGGAGACGATGGATGGGGAGACGATGATGTGAGTGCCGCTGCGCTGCAGTAGACCGGGACGCCCTCGCCGAACGTTGACCGCCCCTCCATCTTCAGAACAACCCTCTCGACAATGAGGACGACGACGACGATGCTCAGCCTGGACGACCTGCCACCCTCCGCACAACCTACTACCAGCCTCCCGCCGTCTCCTACGACCTCTCCCCGCCAGGCTTCGTCGAGCCAGTCGACGACCCCACCTCCGGCAGCGAGGACGAAGGTCCCGAAGTGACCGACCGCTTCGAATGGCAGCACATGCTCTCGAACGTACTCCAAGGAGACGTCCTCAAGAGCGAAAAGACCCGCCTCTCCACCGCCAGTCTTTCGACCACCACCAGCCTCACCAGCGGCTTCGTCGGCGGTGGATTCGCTTCGGGCGGCACCAACACCGGACGGCGGCAACGAGCGTACGCCATTTGGCTTCTCATCCGAGCCAAGATCCGTGGACGCAGCCCAGAGGAGGAGAGTCGCTACCTGGAGGAAGCCCGAGCCAAGGTCGACGAGGTGCTCGACGAAGTCCTCAAGTTCCAGGTCGTCGACCTCGTGCCACCAGAAGGAGCGCCATCCATCTCGGAGGAGGTTCGCCAACGGAACGCTGCGGATCAGGTCGCCAGCCTGCTCCGGCGGGTCGACTGGTGCGAGAGCCTCTACCCATCTCGCAAGGCGCTCGCTCTCGAGAAGGACCGTGTCTCTAATCTCGAGATCGTGCAGCGGATCGACGCTCTTCGGTCATGGCAGCAGATCACTCGGCGACTCAAGCTTCGAGTGGGCATCCTCAAGATGTGGACGGGAGACGAGTGGGAGATGCTGTCGGCGCCGATGTACAAGAAGTTCGACCCCGCCACGGCACCAGCAGGCGCAGAACGAGGATTCGTCGCCAACATCGTCCGCGAGGATTCGCTGCAGGACACGTTCAAGAAGCGCCTACTCTCCGACGTCTACTCGCTCGTCCTCGTCGTCAAGTCGGCCATCATCGACCTCTCTCCCGACTTCGCCGCCATGAACCTACCAGGCTTCGCCGCCGATCTCCACCGTCTCGCCATCTTCCCCTCCCGTCTCGCCCAAGAAGCCCTCCGCAACATCCTCGAATCCGTCTCCAAGGTCGACGATCCCTCGGTCGTCCTCATCGACCAGCTCACCGCCGACCTACGCAAGGGTCTCGAATCCGCCTGCGAGGTCAAGAAGCAGTACCTCGAACTCGCCGATTCCGATCCCGTCTCGGATTGGACACTACCGGAACGAGTCGAGGAATACGAGGAGACGATGCTTGCTACGCTGCGATTCTTCTTCAAGCTCCTGCACTGGAAGCTCAAGAGTCCGAGCAAGGCCATCTACTTCAAGGAGACGGAGATTGTCGAGAACGAGTGGAGCTTCCTCTCGGCCGTCACGGAGCAGATTGAGGAGGGCGACCTGCTCGTCGGAGAGCACTTCTGGTGAGTCTTTCGTCGAGTCGCTCGCTTCTCCACTTTGGCTAACTCTCGTGTTACTCGACAGCACCCTCACCCATCGTCTTCTCGTCCGGGTCATGAGCTACTTCGAGACTCAGCTCCAAGTCCTTGAGACTCGCGACATGACGGTCCAGGAGATGCTCCGGTGGTTCAGCCAAACGCTCGACAACGTCCGAGCACGGCATCGCAAGCTGCTTCGTTTCGGAAAGTGAGTGATACTGTCTCTCTGCTCTTCGACGGCTCAGCACGCTGACCTTGATCCCCCTCCCAATCGCAGGAGCATGCTCACTCGCTTCGAGAACTCGGCAGAGTACCACCTCGACAACATCGACCTCACCGCCTTCATCAACGCCCTCGTCGCCTCCGACCATTTCATGATCTACACCGGCACCTTCGAGCGCGAAGGTATCTACATGATCGGCGACCCTTCCCTCCACGAACGGCCTCACCTCGTCCGCCACATCCTCGCTCGCTGCTTCAGCAACAACACCCAATCCGACCACGTCGTCGAGTACGAGGACAGCATGCACTACGTCCTCATCCTCTCCCCTCGCGACCCCTTCATGTGGACCGGCCGCGTCATGAACCTCGAACTCCCCAAGCTCGAGCTCGACCTCCGCGACAAGCGCGTTCGCCTCGTCGCCGATGGACCCTCCATTCGCCTCATGCGCTCCAAGCAGATGTTCGTCGACCTCTTCCCTCGCTTCCGTCACAACATCATCATCGAGCAGAAGGCGCATCTCGCTCGGGTCAGCCGCGAGATCAAGAAGATCGGTCGTGCCATCTTCCGCCTCGCCGAGACGATTCTCGGTTCCGTCGACCGCGTTCGAGCCGTCTCGAGGAGGACGCCCGAGTCGGGCCAAGAGCTGGTCGGCAGCTACTTCTCCTTCGCCGCCGATCTCGGCCAACGCTCCATCAAGTACCTCGAGCCCGCCGTACGGAGTCGCTACGTCCTCATGCTCATGAAGTTTGCCATCTCGTGGATCGCCTTCATCTGCGACGACTGCGTGCCGACCGACCCGAGGACGTTCAAGTGGGCCGTCGCCGCCCTCGAGTTCGCCATGGCCATCACTCGCGGCGACAACATCCTCAAGTTCTCCGCCGACGAGTTTGCGCTCCTCAGGACCAAGGTTGCCAGCTGCATGACGCTCCTCATCTCGCACTTCGACATTCTCGGCGCGAGGTCGAGCCAGGAGGCCAAGAAGGAGCAGGAGCGTATCGACGCTGCGCGAGTGCAGATGAAGGAGCAGTTGCAGAAGCGGTTCGCCGCGCTCAAGGGCGGGGTACGGCCATACGAGGCGCATCAGGAAGCAGGAGCCGATGACGACGAGTGGCGCGAGGGATGGGGCATGGAGAGCGTCGGCTCGCTGCAGGAGGCATGGGATCAGCGCGTTCGCGCACTCGCGAACCTGGATCAGAGCCGAAGGGAGGTCGAGTCGAACAATCGCATGGTCGGTCGAGTCCTCGACAAGGAGACCGCCGAGGACAACGCGCTCGCCTTCCTCGCCTCGTCGTCCTCCAACATTTCGATTCGCTGGCAGCAGGGCAAGTTCATCGGAGGAGGAACGTTCGGTACCGTCTACCTCGCCGTCAACCTCGACTCGGGAGAGGAGCTCGCCGTCAAGGAGATTCGGTTCCAAGCCCTCGCCTCAGCGCCGCACCTCATCAAGACGGTTCGGGACGAGATGAAGGTCATGGAGATGCTGCGCCACGACAACATCGTCCAATACTACGGTATCGAGGTCCACCGCGACAAGGTCTACATCTTCGAGGAGTACTGTCCCGGCGGCAGTCTCGCCAACCTTCTCGAGCACGGCGCCATCCAGGACGAGATCATCATCCAGATCTACGCCCTCCAGATGCTCTCGGGACTCGTCTATCTCCACTCGGAGAACGTTGTACATCGCGACATCAAGCCGGACAGTGAGTTTCGTCTTCTTGCCGCCTTCTCCCCTTCGCTGACCTCTCGCCCTCCTCGCAGACATCCTCCTCGACGCCAACGGTACGATCAAGTTCGTCGACTTTGGAGCCGCCAAGGTACTCGCCAAGGGACAGAAGACGCTCGCCGGTCGTAGTCGCATGGGACCCGCGCCAGGACCCGCCGTCGACGCAAGCGGCCTGCCCGTCCCCGGCGCCGACCAGAACTCGCTCACGGGAACGCCCATGTACCTCAGTCCCGAGACGGTCAAGGGAGAGAGGAGGGGAAAGAAGGGTGCGATGGATGTATGGGCCGTTGGCTGCGTCATTCTCGAGTGCGCGACTGGTCACCGACCCTGGAGCAACCTCGACAACGAGTGGTGAGTTTCTGGCTGCTCTCGTCCACATCGAACGGCTCGCTGATCTTCGTGTACACAGGGCTATCATGTTCACCATCGGAATCGCCTCCCAGCATCCTCCACTCCCTACCTCTGGCCAACTCTCCGAGCTCGGAATCGCCTTCCTTCGCGAGGCGCTCACCATCGACCCCGAGGAACGTCCCTCCGCCGCCGAGCTCATCAATCACCCTTGGATCCAAGACGCTCGCGATCAGCTCACCGCGATGAACGAGGAGGAGAGCGATCCCAATGCCCGCTCCTCGGCGACGTCCTCTTCATCGAGCAGGAGTAACGCCGTCAGCTCTCTCGGCACGTCGTCGCTCGGCAGCATCAACCCTGGGACGGTACTCGAAGAGGAAGAAGAGCCGGAAGGAGGCTACGAGGCTTACGAGGGCGAGTACGAGGAAAATGGGGTCGTGTACGAAGAAGGGGAGGGAGAGGGGCCGGATGGGATCGCGGAGGAGGAGGAGCCGGAAGACGACGCTTGACGTTAGAGTTTGGTATTCTGTGGAGTGCATCGACGATATACGAGGCGTCAGATGCCATGTAACTAGGTAGTATCGTGCTTGGCTGTCCTCGTTTGGCGATGCTGGCGATGCTCGGCGATGGCAGCTCGGCGCTCTGCTCCTCAGCGGCGGCGGCGGCGGCGGC
>MWVB01000001.1:110822-146135 GCA_003054985.1 Leucosporidium scottii
TGGCCTCGCGCCGAAGCTCTCCTCCGCAGTCTGCAGACCCGCCCCGGCCTTGCCCTCCACATTCGTCAGCTCTACACGCTTGAGCCGGTCGCCAAAAGCCTTTCGTCATCTGTCCGACCCGCCTCCAGCAGCGCCTTGGGTGACATTGACGACCTCGCCCGCCGCGCCGCTGCCCTCGAGCTCTCCCCCTCCGAACCTTCGAAAGACGGCGCCTGCGACTGGGCGTTGGAGGTCGCGAAACTTGCCATCAGTACCGGGAGCCTTTCTTCTCCCATGAGATCCAAAGCTCACGCTCAGCGTTGGGCGAGTATCGTCCCTTCCCTCTCCCGAGTCCTCAGCCTTCGCATGAGCGGCAAATCGCCCTTCGCCGTCGACTTTGCGACCTTTCAACACTGGACGAATAGTTGGGGTGAAAGTAAGATGAGGAAGTTGGCGCTTCACGGCCTCGATTGGCCCGAGGCTGGCACGAACAACTCCAAGTTCAGGCTTCCGCTCTCGGCGCAAGAGCTGCTCATCGAGGAGGCTCATCTAACGGCATCTCAACTCCTCCTCTGTCTACTCGAATCGCTCCTCGCCCTCAAAAGCCTTACCATCAGTTCTTACGGCCATGGCACGGGCCTCCTCTCGGCGAGAGGAAGCTCGACCGAGTTCGAAACTCTCTTCAAGCTCGTCGGCAAACGCCTGAACACCTTCTCCTTCAGCGCGCTCCACCGTCACGAGGTTCGCAGCGACATTGAGACCTATCACTACTCTCACCACGGCCCGACTCCCCCCCTCGCCGCGTTTCAAGCTTTCCCCGTCGTCACCTCCCTCACCCTTCGCTACCTCAAAGGCATGACGCCCGCCACCCTCGCCGCTCTCGCTCACGCCTCTCCCGACATCAAGACTCTCGACCTCAAGTGGACGACGTGGACCGGACTGGAATTCGACGGGATGGAGAATCCTCTCATCGCCGCGCTCGAGGGGTTCGGGCATCTCAAGAAGCTCGACCTGGGCTACTTCCCCGTCGTCGAGGACGACCCATGGGAGATCGAGTGTCTTGAGGAGTGGGCGGACGAGAAGGGGGTCAGATTCGCGTGGCAGGGCTGCGACTACCCCGACTACGACTCGGCGTTCGGATCGGAGGAGTTCTGCTACGATTCCGACTGCCATGGGGAGTGTGGCTACATGCACGAGTGGGATTTGTGAGAAGGTCGCTACTTCCAGATTTGAGATGAAATCCGAAAATAATCTCTCGCCGAGCATAGCGTGCCAGAGGCTTGCGAGCTCAAAAGAGTCCAAAGGCAAAGCGAAGAAAACAGGAGGATCTGGAGCTCCCTTCGAACTATGCAAGTAGGGGAGCAATGCTTCGCTCCATCGCTGCTGGCAGCTCGTAACGCTGATGACGACTAGCTCCTTCGCACGGCACCGAGGCATCGAAGGAAGAAAACTCATTTGTCAAACACCCTGTCTATACAAGCGTGGAGCCAGCTGGGAAAAATGAAGAAGGAGGAGCAGAGTCAGCGAAGAATCGCCGAGGACGAGGGCGAAAGCTCATTTACCTCCCGCGTCACCACCACTCGTCCTCCTCCGAAATGCCCTTCCTCTCCCTCTCCAAATCATCAATTTCCTGCCCGCGGACCCTGTTGATACGCCTGCTCGCCTTCTTGTCCCGGTGTCCCACTCGATCCTTCCTCCGCCTGTCGAAGCCGGCGTTCGTGTAGGCTTGGAACCTCTCCATGAACTGGAAATTGAAGAAGGCGTTTGCATCGTCTGTATGTCGCTCCTTCTCGCGAGCCGTCCATCGGGTGAAGTCGTCGCGAGCGGCCTTGTCGTAAGGCTCGCAGAGTGCTTCCTCCTGCATCAGATGGCCGACGAAGGCTTTCCAAGGGACGGTGATGGTGAGTGAGCCCGTCTTGGCGCGCTTGGTGCCGAGGATCCTGGAGGAGGCTGGGTGTCAGCGCGCAGAGGCTGAGGGGAGAAACAACAGCTCGGCGCACCTCAGGTCGTGGACGATTGCGCCTAGAGAGCAGTCGAGACGATAGCAACTTGAGCGGATCCATCGTCGGAAATCCTCGGTAAGTCGAGGCGATATATCCTCGTCGCAGAAGACGGCCAGCTCCCCCTCGAGATGGTGAAACTTGTAGTCGGCGCCGAGGAAGTACGAGCCGCTGATCGGCGCATCCTCGTCGTCCTCGTCCTCATCATCGAAGCTGCGATACTGTAAGAGGGGTCAGACTTCCTTGTCTGTCCAGACAGCGTTCAGAACTCACCACCCGCGGACCCGACTTGCTGATCCTGCCCTCTTTCAACCACTCAGTCTCGGCGATCTTCTCGATGGTCGTTCTCCATTCTCGACAGACTGTGTGGTAGAGGGTTAGCAGCGAAGAGCGCATGATAGCCTCAAAAAGATTCACCAAGTCGACCTTGCCTCCAGAGCCACGGTCGACGATACGAGCCGAGCTCGACAGGCGCGGTCGAGGTGGGCTCGGGGCGGATGGGAAAGGCGGCGCTCGCGAAGCTCAAGATGCGCGCCATCACCGACTTGGGAGGGACTAATCTCTGCTCCAACGCTCGGAGAGGCTTCGACTCGGGTTCGGGGGGGATGCTGGTGAAGAGGGTTAGTGAGCGAGAGCAGACGCGTTTCGGCGCTCTGCAATACTCACGGGTAGCGAGCGAGATCGACTCTCTCCTCTTCGTAATAGTCATCGTCTTCATCCCACGAATCCTCCTCGTCAGAACGGCGGTCGCTGCCGTCGTCGTTGTGCTCGTCGTCGTAAGGATCCGGGCCGTCGCTGCTAGCGTCCGAGAGAAGCTCGTCGTCGCGGTTCTGCACCAGGCTGTCCTGCGCTTCAAGTCCTTCCATGGCCGACATTGCTGCTGCTGAGATGCGACAGAAAAACAGCGAGAAGTTGGGAGAAGGAGAAGAGCAGACGCGTAGGAGCAACAGAAATTCTAAGAAAATGGTCGAATCAACTGCAGAGGTGCCAGACAGCAAGGCTTCGACACCGGTGACATGTTTGGTGTGCTTGAAGAGCTCTGCTGCTCTGTTCCGAGCGCGAAGGTTGTGCTGCAAGAGCGAGCCTCTCTGTAGCTTCTGTTGCAGATCTCCACGATCCTCTTGTACGAGCCTGTGCACCATGAAGTTCAGAGTGCGATCTAAAGGCAGCTAGGGGTGAGAAAGTAACCAAGAGCGAGCACGATCCGCGTTCGGCGATGTCGAGAGGCTAGTCACGGCCTTCTTTGCAGCTCGCTAGCAGGGTACAGACCTTCCGAAGTGAGCAGCACTGATTCGATGTTACAGCGGAAAAATGACTAGCACTACTGTCAGACAAGACATGTCAGCACTGTCAGAAGCTCGAAGGGCAGGGAAATCAGGCTCACCATCCCGAGACCAGCAGCGGCCCTCTGCGCCTTGGCTTGCGCCCTCGCGCTCCTCCTCCTCCTCCTCTCCTCCTTGCTAAGAAGCTCGAGCTGTTCAGAACGTGCCCGATTGATCCTCTTGTTTCCCTTGCGATCCTCCCGCCCCCTGCGCTCTCGGCGGCGCTCGTTGTAGCCCTTCACCAACGACTCAGTGTATCTCGTCATCGTCATCTGCTCAAGCTCGAGCTCTCTGACATCCTTCTCCTCCATACTGTTCCGAACGCGAACGCTCCAAGCACGGTAGTCCCGCCGGGCTCGGCGCTGAAGGGGCTCGGCGAGCGCCTCCTCCTGCAAGACGTGGCCAACGAATGCCTTCCAAGGTACGGTGATAATTGGAGTGCCTTCCTTTGCGCGCTTCATGCCGGGGATGCTGTGAGCGGAGGGTCAGGAGAGTCACAGAGCGGAGGGGCCAGCAAGGACTGACCGAATATCGTGAAGGACGCCGCCAAGGTAGCAGTCGAAGCGGTAGACGTCTTTCCGGACAAAGCCGTGGAACCTCTGGAGAAAGCGCTCCGGTACATCGTTGTCGTAGAAGACGGCGATATCGCCATCGCAACGAAGGAACTTGAAATCGGCGCCGAGCCGGACCCTCCATCCGTCGTCGTCGCGCTGTAGAGGTCGTGGGCACGGCGAGCTGCATGCAGCACATACTATGAGAAGAGGTCCTCACAACCATTGGTCCGTCTTTGCAGATGCGAGCCTCAAGAAGCCACTGGTTGCGAGCCCTCGATTCGATCTCCTTCTTCCAGCTTGAGCAGACTGGTGTGGTCAAGTGAGTCAAGAATTAGCTGAGAGCGATTCAGTCTACCAGCGGGATGTACTCACCCAGACGACCCACTTTCCACAGCCAAGCCCGACCGAACCCTTCTTCGGCGATGGGCATGCGCTGGTCCAGGCAGCTCAGGATGGGGACCAGCATTGTTTCTGGAGGAACCAACCGTTGCTCTAAAGGTCGTCGAGGTGGAGGCGCAGGTTCAGAACTGTCGCTGTAGCAGGGAAGGTGGATGAGCGAGCTTTTCCTTGGCCTCGTCGTCGTTAGTCGTTCGACTCACGCAGTGGGCTCCTCTGCAACTTTCGAAGCAGTCCCGCCCTCTTCCTCCTGCTCATCAAACGAGTCGTACTCGTCTTCACTGCTCTCTGCAGCAATACGGTAGTCGTCCGCGAAGGGGTCCGGTCTCTCGTTTTCGTCTGACAGAGGATCCGTCGAGTAATCCACAAAGTCCATTGAGGGTGTAGGATGGCGCTGCTGCTGCTGCTGGCGAGGAGCAAAGACGAGGAAGGAGGAAGGAAGAGAGAGAAAAAGCCGTGACGCGCTGATGCCTGTAGGCTCTGCTCGAGGCAGGGCGAGGGGCGTACATGCCATCAAATATCGCCTACGGGCCCTGCTGCTCTCTTGAAACCTAGGGAGCAATGTTCTCGGAGAGGGGCCTTCGCTCGGCTCTCATCGCCGAGGATGCTCCTTCTGCAGCTGTCGCTCTCGATAGACCGCTCGCTCAACGAGTCGATGAAGAACGAAACAAGTTAGGAGTACAGATCGCGACCTCTACCGCTGAGACTACCGACTCCACTGCTTCCCCTCACTAGCCTTGGCCTGCCTCTCCCTTCCCTCCCTATAAAAGTCCTTCTCCGTCTTCTTGGCGCCCATCACCTCCTTCCTCTTTTCCAATCCCTTGCCCCCACGCCTCACCATGGCCGCCTTATTCCTCCTACCATCGAGCGCATCCTCCTCCTCTCCCGAACTCTCATCACTCTCCGCCTCGATATCACTACCCCTGCCATCAACCTTGCGCTTCTTGCCTTTCAATCCCGAGCCAATGTTGATGTTGACCGAAGGGGGAACGGCGAATCCGAAGGCCTTGCCGACCTTGGCGAGGTCGAGAGCGGCGACGTCGAAAATGGTCTTGAGCGAGTAGGAGGCGTAGGATTGGATGTAGGCGCGGAAACCGTCTCGGGCGGATTGGTGGAGGTAGTAGTTCTTGGAGATGAGCTTCTCGAGCTGTGATGGTGGCGAGGAGAGGAGGAGAAGAAGAGGAGAAGCAGAGACGAGAGGCAAGGTCAGCGAGCTGTCTCACAGCAAGCGCAGAGAAGTACTCACCTGTCCCTGCACATTGGCAATCTTTTCGTTAGGGAAGCTGTACTCGTTCAATGGCACCTTGGCGACCTTGAGGAAGCGCAAGAATCCCAGCTCGGAGGGGAGGAGGAAGAGAAGGGACCTTCCGGCCTTTCCAGCGCGAGCAGTTCGGCCCACGCGATGAATGTAGTCGCGGGGATCGTCGGGGGGGTCGAATTGAATAATCCAGTCGACCTTGGGGATGTCGAGACCGCGGGCGGCGACGTCCGTGCAGAGGAGGATGCCGGTGGGGGCGTTGCAGAACTCGAAGAAGGTGTTGGTGCGCTTCTGCTGCTTTTGCTTGCCCTGTTGACGTCGACGGAGAGGAGGAAGGTCAGCTTAGAAGAGAGCAGACAGCCAAAGCCGAAACTCACGTGAAGGTCGAGGACGGGGACATCGACGTAGTTGAGCAGCTCGCCGTGGTACTGGACCGACTTGCAGCTGGAGAAGAAGACAATGACCTTCTTCTTAAGGTTCTTGCGGAGGAAGGTGAAGAGGAGGAGGAAGCGCTTGTCCGAGTCGCAGACGACGTAGCCCTGCTCGAGGTTCTCGGCCGTCGAGGTATCGCGGTGCGAGTCGACGTTGATGTAGAGGGGTCCGGGGCGGAGCGACATGCGAGCGAGGTCGGTAACCTTGGTGGTCTGGGTCGCCGAGAAGAGCATCGACTGGCGGTTCTCTGTTGAAGGCAAGACAGGGTCAATTCTGATGCTTCAGGAGATCAGGCAAGCTGCCTCAACCCACCCTTGGGAAGGAGACCGATGATCTGGCGCATCTCGTCCTCGAATCCAATCTCGAGGATACGGTCGGCCTCGTCGATAATGAGAGCACGGAGATTGTTGAAGACGAAGCCCTTGGTGTTCTGTGGGTCAAAAGGAGGTCAGCTACAGCCTCTTCTACTGTAACAGACTGCACTCACTTGAAGGTGATCCAACAATCGCCCGGGAGTCGCGATGAGAAGGTTGACACCTTTGGCGAGCTTCTCGGCTTCGGCCTTGCGGTTGGCTCCTCCCATGACGATGGCGAAAGTCTGGTTGTGGTGCTCGCACAGCTCCTTGGCGACACCAAAGATCTGGAGGGCGAGCTCGCGAGTGGGAGAGACGACAATGGCTCCAGTTCCTGCGAAGCGCGAACGAGAGAGAAAGTCGGTCAGTCTCGAAGGGTTAGACGAGCTGCAAGAGCAGGGAGCGACAACTCACCATTCCTAGGCTTGAACTTGAGCTTGTTCAGCATCTCAATGGCGGGGATGAGAAAGGCGAGGGTCTTTCCACTGCCCGTCTTTGCCGCTCCGAGCACATCTCGTCCTGCGAGCAGAGGCGGGATGGTCCTGGCTTGCACCTCGGTCATCTGGGTGAATCCCATCTGGTCCAGCGCCTTGACGGTACCCGAGGACAGGTCGAGCGAGTCGAAGGCGGTAGGCGGCAGCTCGGGGGACGCAATTTGCGCTCCAGTGAGCAAGGCGAGAGGGTCGACATTCTTGCTGGTGGAAGCTGTAGGTTGATCCGTCTCGAAAACTACTGGTGTAGCTTTACTCTTCTTGTCCTCCTTCGGCTGCTCGTGCTCCTCGTCAATGTAAGGCTCGACAGCCTCTTCGTCCACAGCGGGGGCGGCGGGCGCTGCTGCTGCAGGTGTTTCGGCGCTGGCTGCTTGAGAATTCTTGCTGGGGCGCTTTCGCTTGCGCTTTTTAGCTTCAATCGAAGCGGCCGAAGTAGATGCGGCGGGCATGGCTAGTCGAGGTAAAGGTTGGCAAGAAGAAACGCGTCTTGCCTCCAAGTCTGAACTTTTGAAGCGCCCTTCGCAACGAGCCACAGATCTCCTCGAACTCGAGTGTATCGCTATAGCTCATCGCCTGAAAGAAGTGCCAGATATGTAGCTGCTCGTTAGAGCCTACGACTCTAGCCACAAATGCTGCAGCCCGCTTCTCGTCCTCGGCCGCCGCTCGCGCGCAGCTCTCGTTCTCCGATCTCTTCGGCTCGACCGCAAGGCAGCTCACGCATCGAAGTGGTGTAACGTTCGCTTTGGGCAGTCGTCCATTCGGGACTACCCCTCTCAACGGACTGCTGTCGGGCCTCAGAGGGAAACTCGAGCGGTGAAGTTGAGCACCGAGCCTGAGGGAGCGCCGAGCCTGAGGGAGCGCCGAGCCTGAGAGCTGCTCGACCACCAAGCTCGCAAATCTGCTTGCCGGCTCTCCCGGAAGTGGGATACTGATAGAATGGTTACAGCACAGACTAATGAACCTGGAAACAAAGCCAAGCCTCGCCTACTCCTCGGTTGTCTCCTTGCTGACCTTCGGCTTGGGAGCGAAGGACAAGGTCGACTGCTTGGTCTTTTTGGGAGAGGGAACGAACACTCCGAGGAAACTTCCGCTCGACCTCGATTTCTTGGATGGCCCCGATTTGGAGGAGCCAGCCGAGTCGGGCGCCGAACGCTTGAGGGGGGAAGGCTTGACGAGGGCCTTGGAAGTCGAGGCGACCGCCTTGGAAGTGGAGGCCTTGGCGACGCTGGAGGGACCGGGAGCCTGCGACGAGGGAGCTTGACTCGAGGGAGCGCGGCTGGAGGACTTGGTAGGCGTGGGAGGGGCATCCGAGTCGTCCTCCTCCTTCTCCTCAACCTCGGCGTCGCTGTCGTCCGAGAGAACGATAGCGGGACGAGCGGCGGCGCGCTGTAGAGTCGAGCGAGTCAGCCATGAAGCGAGAGAAGAGCCAGGACATAAAGCTCACCTTGGCCTTCTTGCCGGCGACGACCACGGGCTCTTCATCCGAGTCGTCGTAAGTCAAGACGGGGGCGTTCTTCATCTTCTGTGTGTTGAAGAGACGAGTCAGCGAGCTGTACAGCTTTGCAGGGGGAGCCACCTCACAGCAGCAGCCTTCTTGGCCCTCTTCGGCTTGGGCTCCTCATCGCTCTCCTCGTCCGAGTCCGAGTCGACCTTCTTCTGCTTGCCCTTGCCCTTGGTCGTGGCCTTGGACTTGGCAGCATCGCCATCGGGCTTGGTCTTGGAAGGGCGCCTGCGCTTCTGTAGGTGGTGGCCGAAAGAAGAGAAGGGTCAGCGACGGAAGGCGAGAGAGACGGACTCGGCGTCGAGAGCGCACCTTCGCGACCTCGGAATCAGTCGACCTGGCATCGGACTCGTCGTCGGAGCTGTCGACCTGCTTGCCCTTGCCCTTGCCCGCCTTGGTGTTGGCGACCTTCTCCCTCTTGGCAGCCTTCTGCGAAGGGGGTGAGGAAAAAGCGGAGAGGTCAACTCGGAAGAGACGGAATCGAAAGGTACGAGCGACACGCACAGGCAAGACAAAGTCCTGATCCTTCTCGTGCTCGATGTACTTGAGCTCGCGAGGCTCCTGGTCGGCGAGAACGTCCTTGACCAAGAGGCCGCTGCGCTCCTCGAAGATGTCCATGTCGATGGTCGAGTTGGTGAGGAGGCGGAAGACCTTGACGGGACGAAGTTGACCGTAGCTGCGAAGTGAAGGCAGACCGAAGTCAGCGAAGAGACTCCCTTGACCGACCGAGAAAACCACTCACCGACGAAGACGACCGATGGCTTGAGTCTCGAAGGCCTTGTACTGAGGGCGCGACTCGGTGAGCAGAGGCGAGACGAAGAAGGCGGTGTTGGCGACGGTGAGGTTGGCGCCTGCACGGAGAGAGAGGTCAGCTTTCGACGCGGAGCGAGGGAGAACAGAGAACGAGCGCACCGGAAGCGGAGGCGTCCGTGACCCTCAAGAGAAGAACTTGAGCCGTCTTGTCCTTGGGGTTCTGGAACGAGTCGAGAACCTTGCTGTCGAGCGAGAAGAGCGAAGAAGCGATCAGCGTCGAGTCGAGAGGAAAGGCAGATGAGCCAAGACGAACCCCTTCTGCGTAGCCGTGCCCGAGAGAACGGCGACCGAGATACCATACGTGCCGAGCGCCTCGTGAACCTTGTCAAAGAGGTCGTCGAATTGTACAAAGACGAGGATCTTGTCCGACTTCTTGCAGTCGCTCTTGATGAGCGAGACGAGGGTCTCGAGCTTGACTCCGAAAGTGCCACTCTTGGCATCGACTCCGAGCGAGCTACCGAGGACGATGTTGGTGAGGCCGACACGAGCGTCGCAGTTGGGCTTGAGGCACTTGGCGCGCCTGGCTGCCTCGGTGACCTCCTCGATGGGTCCAGTGTGGCCGCACGAGGAGAGGATGGCGACGTCGTTCCAGGTGTTGTCCTCGTTGCGCTGGGCGCTGCGCACGCACTCGAAGTAGCGCTTGGAGCGGTAACGACCGATGAGCTCCTTGGTGAGGCGTTGGAGGAGCGAAACCTTCTGGCGGAGGATCCATGTGCGAGACTTCTCCCATTCGTCGAGAGGGACCTTCTTGCCGGTCATCTTGACCTTCTTGCCCTGGTCGTCGATCTCGGTGTACGCCTCGCCGTTCTTCCTCGAGAACTCGGCCATGCCCTGGATGTCGCCGACGACCTTGACCTTGATGTCGGCGACCTTGCCCTTGTCCTCCGCCTTGACGGGGGTACAACCGACCGAGCTGGCGATGCGAACGAGAGCAGCGGAAGCTTCTTCATCCTTGACCGTGCCGAAGATCTGCGAACGCAGGGAGCGACATCAGCGAGTGCTCGGCGACCGAGACTAGAAACGCAACTCACGGTCTTGAGGTACTCCTTGAAGTGGCGAACGTCGGCGCCCGTAGTTCCCTCGACTCCGCGGTAATACTTCTTGTACACGCACTCGACGTGCATGGCGGCGGCGGTCCTGATGACCTCGGTGAGCTCGGTCTCGCAATCGGCGAGCTGAGCGACACGCTTGGCGACGATCATGTCGCACACGTGCGTAGCACTGGCGAGAGCAGCGGTCTCCTCGTCCATGTCGAGCGAGAAGTGGGAGCAGCGCTTGATGAGAGCCTGTTAAACGAGACAGGGTCAGAAGGGCTCGGCGAGGTGAAGAGCGAGAAGGGCGAAGACTGACCTCCTCGGGAGTCTTGCTTTCTCCGAGAGCCTCCGAGAGACGGACCTCGCGGTCGCCCTTGTTGGCGGCCTTCATCTTCTGGATCTTGCCGCTGTGAGGCGTCGAGCGGGTCAGCGAGGTGGCGACGGTAGCAGGGATGAGACTCACAGGTCGGTAGAGAGAGCGAGAAGGTGGTGTTCGAGCTCGCGGTAGATGCTGTGTAGGTCGAGGTCAGCGAAGCACACGAAGAGTTAGAAGCAGCCCAGCGTACGCCATCTCGGCGGCGGGAAGATCAATCTTGACGATCTCCTCCGAGTAGGGAATCTCGTCAATCTCGGCGAGGTTCTGACGGGCGAACTGGTCGAGGACTGTGAACGAGAGAGGTCAGCAATGAGTACAACTCGAGGCGGCGGAGACGGCGGAGAATCACAGAGCTGAGCGACCTCGTCGCGGCGCCTGTGCCAGCCGACAGTGTGGACATCGCGGAAGGAGTGGAACTGTTCGGCGGCAGTCTTCTCCTTGGAACGGGCGTCGCGAGCGCTGCTGGATCCCTCGCTCTCATCGTCGACGCCGAGGTGAACGTGGAGGAGCTTGGCGATGCTGGAGAGGTGGAGGGTAAGCTCGTGTCGTCGAGGGGTAAATCGGCACATACGTCTTGATCTCAGAGAAGTTTTTGAGAGGAGGAGTTCCCGAGAGAATCCAGCGCGACGAAGCACGAATGGAGTGGATGGCGGAGAGCTGAGGTCCTTCGGCGTAGGTGAACTCGTCGATAACGATGCGGTTGAAGCTGTAGAGATGGGAAGCGCGTCAGTGGCAAAATTCAACAACGACGAAAGACCGAGTAGCACTCACGAGAAGATGGCGAGGGGAGGAGCCTTCATCTGAGTCCAGTCTCTGCGAACGACGGGAGTGGCGAGTCCCCAAGGATCGTACTCGACCATGGGACCCTTTGCAGCGGCTTTCGCGGGCTTCTTGGCTTCCTTGGAAGGAGCCTTCTTGCCTTGCTTCCTCAGCAGCTCGAGCCTCTCGGCCTCGTGGATGGCGGAAGGACCCTTGAGACGCTTCGAGGGCTTCTGCTCCTCGGCGATGTCGTCCTGCCGGGCTCGCGCGCGACGGGCCGCCTCAATCCTGTCGATCACCTCGCGAGCGCCATTATGTTGCTTGAGGCGCTCGAGCTGAGCGGGGAGAGCTTCGAGAGCCTCCTCGACACAGACACGGAAGTAGCGGTTGGCCTTGACGTCGGTTCGGACGCCGCGAGGAGCAGCGGACCAGTCTCCGCTGCAATGGATGAGAAGGATCAACTATTGATGAGGGTCCTTAGCGAGCGGGAACGTACAGCTGAGGCCAGTAGAGGGGCGACTCGAAGATCTTGTCGACGATCACGACGATGTCGGCCTTCTGATAGTCCTCGATGGTGTGACTCTTGAGCGCCTTGACATCCTTGATGACGATGACCTTGAGGGGCTTGTCTGCACCGGCAGTGAACTTCTTGATTTCGGAGGGCCATTGCGACGAGAGATGCTGCGAGCGACCGGGAAGCGATAGGGTCAGCGAAGCGAAGGGGAGAGAGACCTAAAAGCCATAGCTCACGCCTGGGATGACGATGAGGGTAGCCTTGATGGGGATGCGGTCGGTCTCCTCGGGGAGCTCAATCTTGTCGAGTTGAGCCGAGATGAGCCCAACGGTGATGGCGGTCTTTCCGTATCCGACCTCGTCGGCGAGAACTCCTCCACGAACGCTGACCTCCCTCGTCGCCTTGGCCTCGGCGTGCCATCCGAGCTGGCGGAGGACCGCTTCGGAGACCTCCTCCTCGACCCACGGCTTGGGCTCGTTCTCCTGAGCGACCATCCAGGTGAGGGAGCGGAGCTGCTCCTTGCGAAGCTTGACCTTGACGAAGTGAGGCGGCTGCTCGGCTTGAGCGTCCTGCTTGTTGCTGGGAAGGGTGAAGACCCTGGGGGCTCCAACGCGACCGAAGCCGAGCTCGACGCCGGTGGCCGACTTGAGGCGCCATGAAACGACGGGCTCGGTGGCGGCGAAGGAGTCGAGACGATGGACAGGGAGGGATCCGAGAGCCTTGTGGGCGAGGGTGGCGGCATTGAGTCCGACGCGGAACTCGAACGAGTCGTCGACTTGGCGAGTGTGGATGAGGAGGGGGGAAGGGCGGTTCTTGAGGGCCTGTAGGTGCACACGAAAGCGTCAGCATCGTTCTTCGAGTTCGTCGGTGAGCGATTCTACGTACCTTTTCGAAGGCGGCGGCTTGAACTCCATCTTCGACGGCGATGATGCTGGTCGCAACGCTCTTGGCCTTCTGCTCGACGCGACGGTACCACTTGATGGCCGGCATGATCGGGCAGCAGGTGGTGCAGTTGGTGTGGAGACCCTGTGAAAGAGGAAAGAAGGTCAGCAGCAGGAAGGAGAGGAAGAAAGCGAGCTCGCGGGCTCACCTCCTGCGCGACGGTCTGCCACTCGCGGAAGGCATCCCAGTCGGGGATCTTGGCGAGCATCCATCCGATCTTCTTGAACACCTCGGGACCCTCGTGGTGGAGGTCGACGTCGTGCCACTCCGAGCGAGCCCACGAGAGAGCCTTCTTGGGCGCCGCCTGCTTGACGGTAGCGGTGAGGAGGTTGGTCGCGAAAGAGCAAGACTCCTTGTCGGCGGTGACATCGAACGAGGTTGAGAGGGTAGCGAAGGTCGAGTCGGTCGAGTTGTTGCTGCCGTGGTCGATCTTGGACGAGGGAAGAGCCGTCCACAGGGAGGACAGCTGGACCTTGATCGTCTCCGATCCCTCCTTCTTGGGAGGCCTCCACGACTTGACCATCGAAACGAGAGCACCGCGGTCCTCGCTGTACTCGAGGCGGTCGCAGCGCTCGGCGAAGACGTAGGGATCGTCGGCAGGCTCGCCCGAGCGGGTGGGGTCGAGAAAGAGGTAGAGAGGCTTGTCCTCGGCGGGTTCGACGCGGCGGTGGAGACTGTTGCAAGCGGTACCGCACAACTTCTCGAGAGTGTAGAGACCGTCGATCGAGCGGTCGAGCTCCGAGAGAGAAAGGAGAGGTCAGCGTTGACGAATCGCCGAGATCACTCTCAACGACTCACAAGACCCGCGAGCTCCTCGGAGGTCTTGACCCTGATCTGGGCAGGGCGCTTCTCGTTGAGATGGTTGATGAGACCGAGGTCGGCGCGCCAGGAGGAGACGAGGTCTCCGACCGTCTCGACTTCGACAGTGGCGGGCTCGTCCATCTTGATGGGGACCGAGAGATCCCATTCGCCATCGAGGAGGCTGTCAGCACCCTTGGCGATGCGAAGACGTGCAGCCGAGGCGTTCAGACGCTTGCGAAGCTTGCTGCCGACGGCGAGCTGTGCAAAGGAGAAACGGCTGTCAGCAGGGAGAGACGTCGCAAGATGGCGGTGGAAGCTCACGGAAGGGTCGGCAAGGACTTGAAGGCGCCACTCGCAACCGGTAGCGGTGAGCAACAGCTCGAGAGAAGCCTTCTCGGCGGCGAAGGTGGCGGACCACTCCTTGCGCCGGGTGACGCTCTGGAAGTGGAACTGTGAAGGAGAGGGCGGGTAAGCGACTTGATGAGATGAACGTAAGAGAGACGTGTCTACTTACCTCGACATTATCGATAGCGTCGGCAATCGCCTCGAAGTAGCCATCGAGCTTTTGCACGGGCACCTTGGTCTCCTCGAGGGCGGCGAACTTGGCCTCGAGAGCGGCGAGCGAGAAGCCCTCGAGCTTGAAGCGCATGGGAAGCATCTTTTTGAACTCGGCCTCGAACGCATCGGGCGCGAAACGCTCGCCCTCGATCTCGGCGTAGTGGTGCTCGGGGCGACTCTTGCAAGCCTCGCAAGTCGAGTGACCGCAGGAGGTGCAGACGTAGGTCTTGAGGCTGGAAGTTCCGGCGCGACCCTCGCAGATGCACTTGCGAGCACTGCGAGACGCCTTGTCGAGGAGGTCGGCCGAGGGAGGAGCGAACGAAGCGAGATCGACTGGGTGGTCGACGAGGCGGTCCTGGCCGCGAATACGATCCTCGACATTGACGGTGGCCTCAGCATCCTCCATGACGACGTCCTCGTCCTTCTCCTCTTTCTCCTCGGGCTTGCGGAGGGTGTGCTTGGCGACCGAAAGAGCGGCGAGGATGGCGGTTCCGACGACGGTGGACGACCTGCGATGGTAAGGCGTCAGGATCGGCTGCTGAGCGCGACGGTGAAGCAAAGTACTCACATGGCGTTTCCAGCGAGATCAGCCAGTTGATCCGTGTTCTCGCGGGTGAGGAGGAGCTCGTCGATGGGGAGACCTTGAAGCGCCAGCGCTTCGACTCCGACGATAGGTCCTCCACGACTGGCGAGGTAGGCGATCATGTTGGGCGTCAAGCACTAGAGAGGTGAGATGGTCAGCTGACGTGCTGCTGAAAGCAGGACGGAGAAGAGAAGCGCTCACGGGAGCGATGCCGAGCTTTACACTAGCGGTCGTCCTATCAACGTTCTGGCTGAGGTTCCAGATGGCCGACTTGTACTCTGTTGTGTTGAGAGAAGAGGTCAGCGCATTCGATTCGAGTTATTGGAGAGAGAAAGCTACTCACGAACGTCGGTGCCCTTCTCGGCTAGGCGGAGCATGCTGATGTCCATCAAGTCGAGCACACGCTCCGTCTGGGCGGAGGCCCAATCGTTCCAAGCTCCGTCGGGCATCCTAGGAGGTCCTCCATTGTCCTGCCACGCCGTAAGGGGACGACCGAGGCCGAGCTTCTCCTCCTCGCGCGCTTGCGCGTGACGCGACTCGCAGCGGATCCAGTCCACGGTGGTGCGCTTGACGCCTTCCTTCGATTGCTTGATGGTAGAGAGGTCCTGCCTGGCGCGGTGGATGCGAGGATCGTCGGTAGGAAGGAGGAACGCCTCGAGGGGAGATGAGCATGGGCGAGCGAGGGCCTTGACCTTGCTGGCCCAGCTGTCGACGACGGCGGCGCCAGTTGCTTTGGGGACGGCGACGAGGTCTGTGACGTATCGAGCGTGAGCGAAGCGCATTGGGCTGGCGCGAGGAATAAAACTCACATCCGCGCGAACGCGTATGAGGGATGTAGTAATGCTTCGTGTCAAGCCTGATGTAAGCAGCTTCATACTTGATGCTGTTGAATTTCTCTACGACCTCGTCCCAGGGTGCATTGGAAACGTTCTCGAGGATGACGATGGGGGGTTGATGCTTCTCGACGTAGTCGAGCATGCCGAAGAAGGTACGTCCTGCGCCCGAGTCGAGTCGCGGTCAGCACGGCTCTGAGAGGGTACAGGATCTCAGCTGCAACTCACCAGACTCTCCCTTGGCGTCGATGCCCTTCTGCTTGGTGTTGAGCGGCGAGTAGTCGACACACGAGGTTCCGGCGACGCTGCGAAGGTTCGGTTGTCAGCTCCGACCTTGAGCAAGGCGAGAGTCAAGGACCACTCACAGCATATCAATACCTCCAGGGACAGCGGCACGACCTCCGTAGGCGGTGAGGGCAATGTCGCCTCCGCTGCAGAGGGAACTCGGGTCAGTCGCCGGCGCTCGGCTTTTGTTCGAGAGCTGAGACTCACAGTTCGGTCACATCGCGGAAGAGAAGAGGGGGAGCAAAGTTGCGCTCGATGTAGGCCTGTAGACGACGTAGTCAGAAGTGTTAGCAGGAAAGGAGATCTTCCGAGCGGATTGGCGACTCGCCTGCTTGAAGGGCTCGATCTCGCACGAGAAGATGTGCTCGACGTCGAGCTTGGATCCAGTGAGAGCCTCGAGAGAAGACGAGATGAGGCCGAGAGCGAGAAGAGGACTCTCGGTTCCACTGCAGGGAGATAGGAAAGATGAAAGGTGAGCGTCCCCGCTCTCGGTCGAAGGCAGGGAAGGAAAGGCTCGACGCACCTGCACATGGTTCCGACGCGAAGCTTCCTGCCCTTAAGACGATCGCAAAGCTTGACGAGGTCGCCCTGCACGTTGCCGACGAGATCGTTGAAGATGGCACCCAACTCGACGATGGGAGGGAGCTTGTCGTCGAGAGGATCCGTCTTGGGCTTGGACTGTCCCTTGCTGTTGACGGCAGTTCCCTTCTTCTTGGCCGCCGCCTTCTTCTTGGGCTTCTGTAGGTGAGGAAACGCGTCGAGATGAGCTCTGCACGCTCAGACGCGTTCACGGAGGGGATCCGCCTGGGACTGACCTCGACTTCCTCCTCAATCACGTCCTCCAGATCCTCGTCTTCGTCAACGGAAGCCTCGTCGTCGACGGCCGAAGATGCCACGCTGCCGGCGTCGTCGCTCTCCGAGCCCTCCGAGTCCATGGCGAAGTCGCTGCCTTCCTCCTCGTCCTTAGCCTTCTTGCTCTTGCCCGTCGCCTTGACGGCCTTGCCCTTGCCTTTGGGCTGCCTCTTGGGTTCGACAGATCCCGCCTTGCTGCTTCCCGACTTGGCAGACGCGACTTCGTTCTCAACAGAGGCAGCTTTCGAGGAAGAGGCCGGACGCGACGTCTCTGCCGTTTCCGCGCCCGTGAGAGATGCCGTGGTGGACATGCTGGTGTGAGAAAGCAATGAAGATGAGATGTGTTGATGTAGTGGACTTCACCGCCGCGGCCGATATGATGAGGCGCGGTGGGAAGGTGGATGCAGAAGAGAAAGAGCAGACTGCGACGCGTCTCTCATTTGAAGTGAAGAGAGGAGTCGAGTCAAGATTTCACTACAAATCCTCTGATGAGCACTCGGACTGGATCGAAACAACAGCATCACCACTTTGCAAGACGAAGGAGCTGGCCGAGCAGCTAGCCAGCCCTTCGCCGAGCGAGGGGAGGCTGACTCCCTCAAGCCTGAACGTGAGGTAGGCGTCTCTCGGACGCGATTGGCGAGATCTGTCTACCTCTGCTCGTTTCTCCCCTTGAGCCTTTTATTTAACAGGCCAGGTCAGCCGAGTCGCCTTCATTACCACGCCCGAGCTTCGGAGAAGCCCCGGTGATCATTTTGAGCCGCGTTCGCCTTCCCAGTTGCTGGTGGAGGGTCAGTGGCATACTTCGGCATCCCCTCTACTGGGAGCATCGGCCTTCAGCACGTCTTTCTGCGCTCTCAGCGCCCCAGACCGTCGCCTGCGAGCTCTTTCCCTCGGCCGAACGATTCACGGCTTCCCCAGCTCCGCTACAAGCAGCGAGCTTGACCTGCTTCTTCAATACTTGCCTGCAGAAATACAAGGAAGACCTCAGCCACCAACACACAATCAACGTGTGCGCTGTCCGCCGACTGCAGGTGCTCGGCGAAGGGAAGCCTCGCTCGCGATGAAAAGGCGTATCTTCCTCAGCGGCACAGCTCTCAGAGCAGGTTTCATGATAAGACTCTATTGGCCGACAGAAACATGCGAATTAAGAAGATGGAGGAGCGCGCCAGGCTGCTAGTCAGCCCGTCGCGGAGGGAAGGGAGTTCAAGCGGTGGTGCGCGGCCTGAACTTGAGGTGCAGCCCGTCCATAGGGAAAAGCGTCGCAACAATGCTGCATTCAGAAAAGTCAGCATACCGCAGAGAGCGAGCTGGGGAACCCAGGAGGCCCGGGAAAGCCTGAATTACCGAATCTCGTTGCTTTCGGCGGTCTTCTTGTGCTCCCAGTCCATGAGCATCGAGGCGGATCCCAGGATGCTACTCATAGTTAGGAATACGTAGTTTTGAGCTATTAGGGTGTAGAGAGTACAGCCAAGCACGGTCAGCGACGGAGGGGACGAGGAAGTCGCAGCCGAGGTGAAACCATCGTGCGAGAGCCTGAGCTCGAGCTAAACGAGCACACAGTCACTCACCAATGCAGCGATGGGCTCCAGCTCCAAAGACGAGCCAGTTCTTCGAGTCCGTCATGCCGTGGTTGGCTCCTCCCGGCATCCAGCGCTCGGGGATGAACTCTTCGGGGTCGGGGTAGACGGCGGGGTCGTGAAGCGACTGTGGTGCAGAGCGTCAGCTCTATTCGCAATAGCACTGAAGAAAGCCTGACTCACGTTCCAGAAGGAGGGGATGAGCATCGTGCCCTTCGGGACGGTGTAGTCGTCGGTCATGGGGAAGGCCTTCTTGACGAGGTAGGGGACCATGAGGACGGGAGGGCGATGACGGAGAACCTCACGCGTGACGGCATTGAGGTAAGGCATCTGTTCGAGCCACTCGAGGGTCATGGGAGACTCGGTGTCGTCGCCACGAACGGCGGCCTGCTCGGCGCGAACCTTGGCGAGAACCTCGGGGTAGTCGGCGAGGTGCTGGAATCCGAAAGTGAGAGAAGAGGACATGGCGTCTATCGTATGAGGAGAGTCAATCTTTTGTTCGAGAGAGACAGCTTGCCTCGACTCACCCTGCGAAGCGAAGATGAAGGAAAGGAGAACGAGGGCCATCTCGTGGTCAGAGTACTCGCGGAGAATGAGGTTGGGCCTCTCAGCACCCTCAGTCTTGTTCTCCCTGTAGTGCTTGGCGGCGAGGATCGACTCGACCCAAGCGTCGAGCAGGCAGTTGGCCTCGGCGCCCGAGGCCATGCGCTTCTTGGAGGCGGCAGCGGCGTTGGTGAGGTGCTTGACGGCAACGGCGCGGGCACGGCAAGCGTGCCAGACCTTGGTTCCGGGGAAAGCTACGAGAAGAGCGTCAAGTCAGTTGCAGAGCTTGAGGAGAGGTCGCCGAGAGGAAGCAGGCTCACCGAAGGGGAAGTTGACGAGTTCGAGAGCTTTGGTGATCTGCCAGTACTTGGCAGAGATCTCGCCGACGCTCTCCTGAGCAATGTAGTCGCCGCAGAAGACACGAAGTGACATCTCCATGTTGACATCGCGGAAGATCATCCAGTAGGGCTTGGGCTCCGGGTCAGGGTCGGCGAGCCAGCGCTTGAACGCGGCGCGGTAGATACGGTCTTCGATCTTGAGGTAGATACTGTACGTAATATCGGCATTAGCCCTGTACCAATTTATGATGCCCTTCACAACTCACGCGAGAGCTTGGGTGGTGAAGAGGCAGTTGAGTCCCTTGCGGTACTCGTTGTGGACCTTTCCATTGAGGAAGACCCTGCAAATGATTACGAGTGAGCTTCCTTGCTGACGAGCATGTCCCGAGGTCCCTTTGAGCTCACCAGTTCTCGGCTGCAAGGACGCGCCGAGGGTTAGCGATCGCTCGGAGCAGAAAGCAACTCAAACTCACGAAGAAGGATCTGCTTAGCAGAGCGAACGAGGCAAGGCTCAGTGTAGGAAGAAGCGTTGAGGATCTTGCGCGAGTAGTCGGTGGTGGAAGCGATCACGATAAAGCTGAGGGATGGACGCGAAGACCGAAGAATCAGCGATCCGGCTCGTACATGCCAGCAATAGCTCCTACTCACATGTTGAAGACACTGGAGCGCGTTGAAGAACAAAAGTCAGTCAAGTGAGTATCGATGGAGGCCCGTGCAGCGACTAGTAACGCACGACACGGTGGCCAAAGGCTTCGCCCACGCTGCGGAAGGTCCTGGGTCAGCTCTGTAGGGGTTCCGGATAGCTCGGGACCACTCACAGCGCATGTAAGCCTCCATGGAAGGATGCAGCGACTCGGCAAATTGTCCGATGATGGGCTACACGCACGGCGCGTCCAAGGAAAACAGCGAACCCCAATGAGCATCTCCCTTTCGGTCGCCGAAAACTGGCTGATCACGTACAATCTGCCACTTGTTGCCAGGAAGAGATCCTTTCCTCCATCGCCAGTAGTACTGCTCTGCCAGCAGGAGGGTGACGAGGAGCACGACGATCGAAGAAGCGAGCTGAGGACCCGACAGCGAGGAGAAGTCGACAATGGCGGGCAGGGAAGGGAGCGACGACGAGGTCGAGGCGGGAGGGTGAATCGCAGCCGAAGAGTGAGCGCTCATCCTTGCTACAGAATCCGCGAGAGACCGAGATGAAAATGAGACGAGAGGGAAGAAAGCAACAACACAAAGTCGCGCGCCAGGCTGACAAGCCGGTCAGGCCGAGGCGCCGTCGAACGACTTGGGCGCTCGCGCGACGACAAGGAGCGAGGTTTCGTCGGGGCTCGAATTGTGGCTTGCTGCACTCCAATAGCTTCTCACTATCTCGCAGCAGATTCTCAGCCAGCACCTTGCCCATCCTTCGCCTCTCTTCGCCGTCCAGCCGTCCTTCGCAGCTCGCTGCTTGCCCTCGCGAGGTCAATCAATCTCGAAGAGCTAAAGAAATACAGAAACAAGTCTACCAGGCAGTACGATCAAGATACGACGCGTCCGACTCCCACAAACCGACAGCACTGCAGAGGGAAGGGGGAGAGTTAGCAAGAGCTCGGCGCCGAAGAAGCGAGGTGCGAGAGCCTTACAGACTGCAGCTATTCGGATCCACCGTCATTTGCGAATTCGACAAACTTGACGAGATCTTCCGACGATACGGTAGGCCTTGCCGACTGTACCGCGCGAATGAAGTCGTTGTAGGCACTGCTCGGCGAGGAGGGTCAGCGGGAGGGAGAAGAAATGAGGCGACGCAGATACACTCACAGTGGTGGTTCGAGCAGTTCGTCAGAGGAAACGTCGGCCCACGTCTTCTCCACCGCTCCAACATCTCCAGGCGAGCAAGGCGTGAGCTTCTTGACCGTCGTTGGTGGGTCCGAGCCCTCGACTGGCACTTCGACCTGGAATGGCGAAGGAGCGAGGGGTCAGCGCGTGTTCATAGGAGTATCAGATACCCCCCTCGCTGCCGTACAAGGCCATTGGACTGCCGTGGCCCGCAAGCCAAAAGCAGCGAGCTCAACCGCCGAGAGCGAGAGAATCGACCCGACTCACCTCCTTGAAGTGGGTAGCGCTCAGCACTTTGCGAACGGGTTGCATAAGCGCATCTCGAACGACGACGGCGAGATCGGATCCGGAGTAGCCCTCCGTCTTGCCGGCGAGCAGGCGGTACTCGGGCTGAGTGAGAGTGCAGGGGGTGGTGCCGACGTTGAGCTCGAACATGCGTTTCCGTGCGTCGGGCTCGGGGAGAGGGATGTAGATGCGCTTCTCGAATCTGTCAGAGTGAGGAGAGAGATGCAGGGAGGGGTCAAAGGTCAGCGCCGAGCGCCAAGAGGAGCAGCGCGGGAAGTCCAACACTCACCGACGCTTGATGGCGATATCGAGAGCCCATGGGATGTTGGTAGCGCCGAGAACGAGTACTCCCTCACTATCGTTTCCGACTCCGTTCATCTGAACGAGGAACTCGGTCTTGATGCGCCTCGAAGCCTCCGACTCTCCCTCGCCACGAGTTCCACAGAGCGAATCAATCTCGTCGACGAAGATGATGGCGGGCTTGTTCTCACGAGCCATCTGGAACAGCTGCTTGACGAGCCTGTGCGAGCGGTGGGGTCAGTATAGTCGCCTCAAGGCGAACGGAGAGGACAGCCGAACTCACCTCTCACTCTCTCCCATCCACTTGGAGACCAAGTCCGACGAACTGACACTGAAGAAAGTGCTCTTGGCTTCGGTGGCGACTGCTTTCGCGAGGAAGGACTTTCCCGTTCCCGGAGGGCCGTAGAGGAGGATACCGCGCCATGGAGTGCGCTTGCCGGTGAAGAGGTGAGGGAACTTGATGGGGAGGATGACGGCCTCCTTGAGCGACTCCTTGGCCGCGTCGAGTCCGGCGACATCTTCCCAGCGAACGTTGGGCGTCTCAGAGAGGATGGCACCTGCGAGAGAAGGGCGGAGGTCAGCGAGAGGGACGCCGAGCGAGCAGCCGAGCTCGACCTACTGGCGAGACCGTCTCGCAGCTTCTTGGTATCGGCATCGCTATCATCATCGCCTCCCTTCCTGTTGCGTGAAGGGTCGGATCAGCTCTCGCTCGCGCCTTGTCGGCGAGCAGACGCCGCGCCAGCTCGCCACACTCACTTGGCCGCTCCTCCACCTCCGCCGCCTGTCGCCTTGCCGTTGGTGCCCACCGCCTGCTTCTGTCGCTTGTCCTCTGTCGACTGGATGTGGTCCTTGAGCTTCTCAGCTCGGTCGAGATACTCCTCGACCTTGGTCCGGATGAGGTCCCGCAACTTGGGATTCTTCTCGTCTGTAGGGGAGTAAGGCGGGTCAGATGGAGGCGCAGGACGGTTATAAGCGCCACGTACACTTGTAGGCCATGTTGAAGTAGTCGAGCGAGTTCCTGCGAGACGAGCACGGAGGCAATCAGCAGCGAGCGAGCGGAGTGGGGGGAGCGGGAGCAGCGCACTTGTAGAGCTTGAAAGCCTCGGCCCAGTCCTGCTTAACATCAGCGTCGATGGCCTGCTTTACGAGCTCGCATGCTTTCTGTAGGCGGGAGCAGAAACGGCGAGTCAGCAGTGAGCGCGTGTTGAGGGAGAGGCAACGAGTCGAGTAGGCTGACGTCGAGGAAGTTGGAGTTGGCCGACATGGCCTCTGTCAGTCGTTTTGTAGATGAAGCTCTGTAGCTGAGTCGAAGTAGCGAGGTCGGCCGAGAGACGACGATACGGTCGGAGGGAGAGCGGCGAGACGAGCTGACGCTTGGTTACCTACCATTCACTCGTCTCGCATTCTCCGACTGGGCGCTGTATGGAGCTATGAAGCGCTACAGAACCTCTGCCTCTCTGAGCCTATTCTGCTCGCCGCTCAGCCGAACCGCTGCAGCTGGCTCGCTTCTCGAGCCGAGTTCGTGTCCCATAAACTACACGGAACGACGTGTCTCTGAGCTCTGAGCTATAGCTCGTTCATATGCCCCTGCTGCTCACTCGTTACCTTGGGCTACAGCTCGGCGGAACGTGCATCAGCGGCGAGGGGGATGCTTGGACCGAGGTCTGTAAGGCCTACAGCGTTGTTGTTGGGCGTCAAGTCTTCCCTGAGCAGCAGTACTGCATAGAGCTTCGGCTTTCTAACATCGGAAGAGATGAGACCCCTTTCTCGCTCCTCCCGCTCGCGTTTTCTGGCTCACGCCTTTCTCCTTCCCGCCAGAGCCGAGCGAAGGGTCGCTTTATCGCAGCTTCACTCGCAGGGATGTCGAGGGGCTTTGTCTCTTTGACATCCCTTTCTTCGGCTGTGGGAAAAGGTGTGCTTTCCTCCTGCTTACCGCCCTACAGCTTCGTCAGAGCTGACACCTTCCCGCTTCCAGTCCCCGGACGCTTCTTTTTCGCCCTTCCTTTTCGCCCGTCTGCAGCCCATTCCATTCCTCACTCTTACACCAAACAGCACTTTGTCCTCCCGCATCCTCCCCGCGCCATTCGTCCTCGTCCCTCATGTACAGCATTGCCGGAAAGCGGTCGTCCTTCATCCGACGGGTAGAAAAAATGCTGGAGGGTTTAGCAGGCAGGCAGGGGCTTGGTCAAAGGGTGCAGCTCAGTGGGGATAGTGCTGGGGAGCTACAGGGTGGATCGGGCGAGGGTGGGACTCGAGCTTGAGGTGCTGGTCGATTTCGGGTCACGTCTCTTTGGGGACGCCGAAGTTCGGATCCAGCTCTCGCTCGAGTTCAGGGAGGGATCACGTCAACTGTGTGCTCGCGTCGCCAGGTTGTTCATCGTGAGTCTTTGTCATGGCCTGCACCCTTGACTCCCGCTTGCTCCCCTTCACGGGGGATCGCCTTTCCTGCTCGTCGCGAGACGGGCGGGGGGAGGCAGCAGCACCTCTCTTACTCATACCACCGCATCGAGGGCCGGCAGCGAAGATATGAGCTGCTGGACTACACCCTCGATGTTGGTTGGAAGGGTCGAGGAGGATCGCTGGGCAGGATGGGCCGGTCTTGGGAGGGAGGTCTACTCGCACCGAACCCGTGAGTGCGGCGCTTCATTCGAGCTCGTCGACGACCAGTTCGTCATATCGCATAGTCATGCGACCGCTCCCCCTTCATTGGGGGTGTAACGGAATGGGGCTTACTCTCGCTCGGCTCTCGTTCCCCCCTCCCCCCTTCCCCTTCTTTCCTCTCGGGCGACGAGTTGGTTGATCGAGGTCATAGGAGGATGAGCGCTCTTCTCAACCATCGGGAACGGAGGAGGCTCGCTTATTCACATGGAAGCGAAGTCTCGTCGTCAGTTCTCGGTGCGTTTCGAGGCGTCTCTTTCCCTTCTCGCCTCTCCCTTCTCGCCTCTCCCTTCTCGGCGCCTCTGTTGGATCGGGGTCGGATCCGGGGCACACACGACGAAGCGCTACTGATGAAACTATAGCCAACAACTTGAATTTCTTCATCCTATGCTTCGGCATTTGAGGACACTCACTATGCTTTTTAACCCTGAAGCCTTCGTCGGCCCCTGCTGTAGTGTCTCTCACCTTCGCTTTCGCTTTCGCTGGTCTTGTCTAGTCGCTTGCAAAGCACCTTCCTCTCTCCCTTCCATGTCCGGTCCCAGTCCCGCTCGAGAGCAGCGAATTGCGAACTTGGAGAGCGAGCTCGGTCGAGCCGAAGTGCTCCCTCCGATAGCCAACGTTTGGAAAGACAGCGAAAGCTGCCACAAGCCTTGCATATTCTCCGTGAAGCGAATGTCTGCAGCGCGCAACGGTACATCTTGCTTCAACAGCGCTCTGAGGGGCAGTTCGGCCTTGGGAAAAGAGCACCGCATCGCCAGCGCAGCGAACTAAGTTCAGATGCAGTTGATGAGGTGGCTTGGGCTCTGGAGGATAATGAAACGACGTCTTCGCAGTGTAAGAGTCGAGATTAGAGCCCTTGCAACAAAGTTGACCTCTGACGAGGGGTTGACATGGGCGAGAGCTGCTTCATGCTCTCGCAACTCTCAGTCTCCGACCACTCGCTCGTTCGCTTTCGGCTCGGTGTCTTCGCCTCCGCTTTGAGAGCGTCATGAATGAAGACTCCAACGCTTTGCTACAGCGAGAACTAGACCACCATCTCGCCTTCTTTAAGCGCCGGTGAGAAGCAGCTCGCTCGCTCCTTCCCCCCTCCCTCTCCACGAGCCCAGCTGACCTGCGAGATACACCTCGGCTTCGCCACTGCAGACACGAAATTGAGGTGGAATATGTAGACTCACTTCGGAAGGTGAGCTGGTCTCGTCCTGTAGCTTCCCGACAGCGCGCTGAGACTACATCATCGTTCCCAGCTCGTCAACAAGGACTCGCTCGTCGAGTGAGTCGCCGAGGCTTGGTAGCACGGATCTGAGCGTCAAAAGCTGATCTGTATATCCACAGTGATCGCTCGCTGCTGCCACCAAGTTGGCGCAAGACCTCGTCTCTCGTTAGAGCGGAAACGAGCGAGGAGGCGATGGCTCACGCTTTGCGCGCGAGGGAGCTCGAGGACCTCGTCAAGAAGCTCACTACGCTCAAGGACGACAAGGTGAGCTACCCTCCCTGCTCGCTGGGAGCTGATCACCCGCACAAAGCGGCTCACAATATCGTTCAACGACAGGATCGGATGCGCCGACGAGTGAAGGAGGACTCGCGGACAACTCGGGATGCCCACGTCGACTACACTGCAGTCGTTGAGCGCCTCAAGCGAAACTACGAGCGCAAGGTCGAGGATGTCCAGGCTCACGAGCGCGACGAGCAGGAGCGGGAGCGCGAGCACGAGAAGGAGGGATCCGGCTCTTGGCCGCCAGAGCACTGGAGTGGGAGTGAGAGCTCTGGCAAGGGTACTTTGGTGGATGGAGGGAATCGACCGAGGAAAGGCTCGTCCGCCAGCTCTCGAGGAGGCGATGGCGATTCGCCGCCCATGGCCCTTGGCTCCCCTCCCCTTTCCGCTCCCGTCTTCGTCTCGGGCGCAGGGTCTACCGGCACACAAGCTCATTCGGCCTACAGGGATCCGCCAACGGGCAAGCCCAACGTCTTCGAGGCGATTGCCAAGCGCGACTGGACGAACGACAAGCATCGCATCAACTCGCTCGCTCGGGCGGTCGGCAACTTGGCCAAGGGAGGGGATGCCAATGCCGGAGGTGCAGGACTGGGAGGGGGCAAGTCGCAGCCACCACGAGCGGTGAGGGCGAGGGCAGCTGGAAGCAAGCTCAAGAGGGAGGCCGAGCAGGCAGGTGAGTTGCTCTCGCAGTTCAGCTCTCCGTGGCGGCAGAAGCTGACGATACTTTGATCGAAAGACCGGGACTATCGCGATGGAGTCTGGAGGTTGGAAACTCTCCGGCTCCAACGAGCTCGCGTCGCAGCTGCAGCTCGGACGTTCCTCATCGACTTCGCCGGCGAGCTCTCCTTTGCGCTCAAGGATGTTCTTCAAGTCCACGGATCGAGTCTTCACAATATAGGGAACGCCATGCTCAAGGTCAGAAACCGCTCGCTGTTCGGCCGGATTCGACGAGCGCTGACTTCCCTCTCTCGGCGCAGAATGGGGAGGCGGTCAGGAAGGGCGCTCAGGATCTCAATCCCGAGATCGAGGCTTCTGACTTTGCTCGCTCACTTCGTCCCGCTCAGCCCGAGCCTCGCGTCTACTGTACGTTCCCGCGTGTGCTCGGTTGTCAAGCTCGGAGCTCACGCCCTCCTCCTCATCAGACAAGAATTACTTCGTCGGCGAGTGCCGCGACTTGCTGTTTGGCGTCTCCCTCACCGACTATCACGCCACCCACCCCGACCTTCTCGTACCCCTCATCGTTCAACACTGGTGAGCTCGACCTCCCCCCTCACAAAGCTGCTCGCTGATCTCTCCCGTCGTCGACAGCATCGCCTTCATCGACGCCCACGGCATCACCAACGAGGGGATTTACCGCATCTCGGGCAAGCAGTCGACCTTACAGCAGCTCGTGCATCAGATCGAGCGCGACGAGAAGGACTTTAGGTTCGACGACCGCGAGGATCCTGCCACGGTCGCTGGCCTATTGAAGGTAACTTGCCGCCCTCCTGACGTCGCCTGAAATTCGGCTTACCGCCCTCTCTTTTCCAGCTGTACCTCCGCCAGCTTCCCTTCTCCCTCTTCCCCTTCCCGACGTCCGAGTGAGCGCCCTCCCTCGCGCTGCAGCCTCCCGCTCCTCAAGCTGACTCACTTTCCGCGCGTCTCCAGTCGACTCGCCTTCTCAGCCGATATCATGACGGACTTCGAGCCTACTATCGCCAGCCTCGCTCGGCGGCTGAGGCGACTCGCCGTGCCGAACCAGGCCACCCTCAAGGCGCTCGTCGAGCACCTCGCCAGAGTCGTCGAGCACGAATCGACCAACAAGATGACTGCCGCCAACCTCGGAGTGATCTTCGCCCCCGTTGTCTTCCAGGAGGAAGAGGTCGCTTCGATCGAGTCGGCCAAGAACAACGCCAAGGTGAGAGGTCGCCGAATCACTCTTTCCCGTCTTCTGACACTGACCGAACCTCCTCTTGCGCCGACAGGATCTTGTCATGGAAGTCCTCATCTCTCAGCATGCCACTCTGTTCGAAGCCCTCCCCGCCGATCTCGCTGCTGGCCGACTCTCTCGCGCCCCGAGCGGCTCAGCCAGTCGCGCTCTGTCGCCAGCTCGTCACCAGACCCCGCCGTTCGAGCAGCAAGTACAGCAGCAGATTCTCAAGCTTCAGCAAGCATCGATGCAAGAGCAGCAGCAGGCCGCACCCGTGCAGTCGCCGCCTCCGCCGATGCAAGCGCCTTCGCAGCCGCCTCAGCAGCTGGCCCCCAACGACGACCGACCGCGCCTGCAGCCGTCCTCCTCGGCCGACATGTACGACGTCAATTCTGCTCGTCCGACGAGATTGTCGGATCCCCCTCACCCTCCAACCTCTGCTGGTGCGCTCCTGCCTCTCCACTCGGCTTGCGCCGAGCACCAGCTGATCTTCCTCGGTGGCAGGCATGACGCAAGAAGGCTCAGGCGACTCGGTATACCAGCTCTACCAGGATTCGGCGACCCACTTCCTTCCCCACGAGCCGACCCTCTCCTCCGTCCCTCAGCACCCCAGCTCGGCGCCTCACTCGCTGTCGCACACTCGCTCCTCTTCCCTCGACCACACCCTCGCCACACCTTCGCCGCCACTCTCCGCCGCTGGAGGAAGACACGTGCCTCCCATTGAGGGCTCGGTTTGATCTCCATAAAACTAGAACTTCCCGCGCCTCCCTTCTTCAAGTTATCACGCTTCCTCACGACCAAACCCCGGACGCTCGCTCCAGACACTTCCGCCATAACGAACCCTACTAATAGCTAATCCTTCGTATACCCCTTCTCCGGTCTCTCTGTTGTCTCGCCGCTTTTTCGTGCTCCATAGTTCCCTGTAAGGACCGTTCATTCAGAGCTCGCGAGTCGAGAGCGAAGCGACAGCTTTCGGAGGTGCTCGAGATTCCAATCTATACCTCGTTATAGTCTATCCACTCTCCATACATGTTGGGTGTCTCCCCTCGTAGAAACGACTCGAACGTCCGCTTCATCACCGCTGACCAGCTCAGATCGGTCGAGTTGGCTCGGGAGGGCTCCTCGACTGGCGGTGAGCCGGCCGAAGGGTCGGCGAGAGCGATGGCGGCGCGAGCGGCTTCCTCTGAGGCGTGGAACCGAGGACCGAGGTCGGGGTAGTTGCGAGCGGGGTCGAATGGGCGCCACCTGCGACGAGAGTCGGGGTCAGCGAGCGCTTTGGAGAATGGAGAGGGCGAGCTTGCCAGGCGTTGTGCCAGTGACTGCAAGGCAAGAGGTCAGTAACCGTCCTTGGTTAAGCACCTTGAACTACTCACTACGAGAAGGCGCCCCGGAAGAAGCCGTCGAAGCCCACTGCCGCGGGAGCTGCTCCCCCTTCGTCTTCCTTGGGCGTCTCGAAGAAGTCGTCAAAGCTGCAGAGAAGTCAGGACTTAGCTCCGAGGCTTGTCATAGGATAAAATGAGTCTCTCACCTTCTGAAGCTGGGGAACGCGGGTCGATCTCGCTGGTAGTCCTCGCTGCGAGTTGAGGACGGTCAGCGCCGAGCTTCGAGGGAGCTTAGTGACGAGCTCACATGTTGAGCCATGGCGGATCAAACAGCGCGTCTGGCAGCCGCAAGATGAGACCATCGACGCCAGCGTCTTTGGTGTATCGCGAGAGGGTCATGGGGTGAAAGTCGAGGCCGTTGGCGACGGCGGTGCGGAAGACCCAGCTGCCAATCGCACTGCCTCGCTGCATCTTGAGCACTGCGGTATTGTACAGCGGTAGACGGCTCCATCGATATCCGAATGCTCCCTTCCACCCGAACAGCTCCTCCCAATCGCGAAGAAGGAGCGTGTCGGCGTCGAGGTAGATCCCGCCGAAGCGGTAGGTGAGGACGAAGCGAGCCATGTCGGAGAGGACGACGGAAAGGCGATCGTAGGAGGAGGAGTCGGCTGATCCAACGCGGCTGAAGAGCTTCTCTTGAGGCTTGTTGGGGTCGGCTTTGGGGCTCTGCGGGCGGGAGAAGAGAGTCAGCCCACCGCTCGCTGACGAGACGAGTCGCAGAGGTACGTTGAACTTCTTGCCGTGAGTGTTGAAGAGCTGCATGTCCCTCCAGCCTTTCATATCCGCGATGCCATCGAGCTGCTCGGTCGTATTCCACAGCTGAAACTTGACCGCCTGCTCGAACCGAGGGTGCAGCAGTGGTGCGCTCCACGGGTTTTTCTTGAGCTCGGCGCGCATCTCCTCGTTTGCGTGGTTGTTGGGTAGGCTCGACGCAGGACCGGGGTTGATCCAGATCCAAAGTTGGGGACGACAGATGGAGCTCGGCGGGGGTGAGCCGATCGGGGAGGACAGTGCGAGGTTTTGGGAGTAGAGGAAAGAGATTGCGGCTGAGTACGGCTTATCTGTGAAAGGACCAGCCCAAAAGATATGAAAAATGCGCGGGAAGTTGGCGTCGCAGGAAGCATCGGCGGTAGGGTGCGAAGGGTGAGGCGGGGAGTGGACTGGGAAGGTGGAGGGTGGTAGAGAGAGGGTGTGGCGTTCGAGATCGGAGAGACGGGCAGAAAAGTCGGAGGTGGCCGAGTTGAGGATTGCGCGGTTCATCAAAGGAGTCGTCCGAGCGTTACGCTTCCCTCCCCATTGCCCGTCGCTGACGAAGGTCGTCCTCCACGCCTCAAGCTTCCCCCTCCGTAGCCAGCTATCCTGTAGTCCAGCGTTCACCCTCAACACCTCCAAGCAATCCTTCACGTACTTCCCCTCGCTGAAATCGCAGTGCCGCATCACCTCGTCGAGGTCGAGGACCGAGCCGAACGCTGGGCGAGGAGGGAAGTCTGCCAACTGTCCCACCTTTGCTCCCTTCACGGGGAGACTCGAATACTTCCTCTCTGGACCGGTACCGAGCATCAAGCCGCCGCCCCTTGTCCCGCTCGGCAGTCCTGGGTTGGAGGTGCTGCCGAGAGTCTCGGTCGACGGACCATTGAGCGCTACGCCGGGAGGTTGACGCGAGGGGTAGTGCCCTTGTGCTATCTCCCATTTCCATATCCTCTCAATTTCGGTGTGCGTGAAGACGAGACTGGAGCGCCGAGAACGAATGAGGACGGCGAGGAGGGCGACGGCTACGATGGGAAGGACGAGTAGGACGAGAGTAGCGATAATGGGGAAGAGGAGGCGGTAGGAGAAGGGTGTAGCGTGTCGGTCATGGCTGTCTCGGCGTTTGTGAGGAGCGAGAGTCGAAGGGAGGAGGAAGGAGAAGACGGGAATTGCGAGGTGTCGTTTCGGTGGTCTACCTAGTGGTATCCGCAGCGCACTGAACCATGTACTGGATCGCGCTTGACCGAACTGTAAGCGGTCAGCTGATCAGCGAGAGAGCTCGACGCGCTGCGAAAGCGAGCACGGGACGCACCCCTCCTCTTCTATTGTGGGTTAGCGGTAGCGAGTCAGCTAAGCAGCATCGTAATGTTGACAGCTGAAGACGTACAGCGGTCGAATCGACATCGAGATGTGGACAGCAGCAGCAGGAGACAAGAGGTGGAATTGACGTCGCGAGTCTCCTCCTCCTTCTGCCAATTTGCTCGCTTCTCACTCGATTCGTCAGCACCGACGCGCTCCTAGGATCGTCCCCTGTAGCGCTCGGCGCTTTCGCTGCTGGTGCGCCCCGACTTTCGCGCGCTCTGGCCATGACCTCCCTCGTTGACCTCTCGCTCGCAGGCTCGAAATGGCAGCAGCTGACGACTCGGACTACGGCGACGAGCTCAACTGGGACGACCAAGAACTCGAGACTCAGCTCACCGCCATCGAGAACGCTCCTGCGCACCCTCAAAGCGCCACTCGCCCGGAGCTCGCTCGCGTCGAGATCGCACTGGAGGGAGCGGTGCCAGTTGTAGAGGCTTCGAAGCATGGGGAGAACGCCTCTGGATCTTCAGAGACTACCGCCGACGCGCTCGAGATGCTGGAGAATGGATCAAGTGCAGCGGGCCCCTCGCTGAGCCTTTGGTGAGTCGAGGTTCACAATTGCAGCTCGCGGCAGGGAGCTAACGACTTCTAATCAACTACAGGGAGAAGTTCAGGAAACGCAAAGGATGGGGAAGCTTGAGCGTGTCCGACCTTGTGGGCCCTTCGTGGTGCGAAGTAGGCTCTTCGGCCTGGTCGACTTCGCCGAGCTCGCGCTGATCTCGTTGTTGCTCAGGTTCAACACTCTTATCGCCTCAGCTCGAAGCCACATCTACCACCGAGCGAGCGACCCTCCACCATCGTCACTTCGACCGGCGTCACCATCCCCCTCAACCAAAAACGAACCGTCGCCCGAGAGATCGTGCTCGACAAGGGTCGTGCTGTGCACAAGGTGCTCGAGAAGGAGGCCATGGGCGACGCAGAGGAAGTCAAGGTCGCAGTCGGACAGAAGGAAGAGTGGTGGGCACTGCGCATCCTCAACACAATCGTCTGCCTCGAAACGTTGATCGCTACTGGGCTCGCCGTGAGTTTCTGAGCCTCTCTTCCCGTCTCAGGAGCTGATCACCGCTGTCGTTGTATCTTTCGCAGCGTGAGATTCCTGTCGCAGGATTCGTCGGTCCTTTTCTCGTCTTCGGCGTCATCGACGAGATTGACCGCCGCGAGCTGCCTCCCGTCGCTTCGACCTCGGCCCTTCCTCCCCAGCCCTCCACTGTTCCCAGCAAGCCCGCATCTACCACGAAATCTTCCACGCCCAACAAGATGATCGAAGAGGCTGGTCAGCGCAAGCTGGAGCAGTTCTTCTCGCCCTCGCCGACGAAGAAGGGAAAGGAGAAAGCAGTGGATCAGGAGGGCGTAGGCGAGGAGGCCGAGGCAGCGGTACCGAGATGGGGTTTTGTAGTGAGCGACTCGAAGACTCGGTGCGTCTCGCTCGTCTGATTTTCCCGACACGAGCTGACCTCTCTTTCGACAGCTATAACCGCTCTCTCCCTCCCAAGAACGAGAGTCGAGCCAGTCGCCTTCAGCTCATGCTCTACCACCGGCTACTCTCTTCACTCCTCACCCCTACATTGTCCACGGATTCCCCGACCACACCGTTCGACTGGCCTCGCCTCTTCGCACATCTCTCCCTCGATCCTTCCACTCCCTTCACCGCCGCCTTCCTGACCTCCATCCAACCTGTTCTCGTCGGCTCATCGCTGGAAACGACTTTGGGACCTGCCAGTACCCTCGCAGAGTTCATCATCGCCCTTCAGCGCTACGGCGAGACGCTCGGCGCCAAGGATGGCATCCGAGGCCTCTTTGAGGAGGATCTCGAGATTAATTACCGCTTGAGGAACAACGTCCGCAAGTGGAAGCCCAGGAGGAAGAGTAGGAAGGAGCGCGAGGAGGAGGATGTGAAGCGAGCGATCGAGGAGAGCTTGCGGGCGGAAGCGAACAGGGACAACGTCGCGACCGCCGGCGAGGATGAGGAAGACTTGGCGAGGGCGCTCGCGATGAGCTTGGAGGAGGCTACGCTGTCTCTTGAGGTGAAGAAGGTGGTACAGCTGGATGACGACAACCCGGTCGGAGTCGAGGTCGAAGCCATTCCTTACATCGCCGACGTCTCTCTCCTCGTCCCCCCTCCCAACAACGACTCTCTCGACCTCACGTCCGCTCCTTCCTCGCCTTCAGCTATCCTCGAGATGCCCTCCAACTCGCAAGCGGCCCCTCCCTCCGAGCTGCGCTACAACCTTCGCCGCCGCCGACCCACCACCTCCGCCTCAGAGAACATCAACCCGCACAACCCTCTCGCATCTCCTTCCACGCCTCCCTCCAAGCGTCTACGCCCCGCTCCCCCACCTCTCTCCCCCTCGAAACCGTCGACTCCTCCCGCTCCTCGAGCCGAATCGACCTCTCCTCCTCCTTCGCCACCGGAGGAGATCCTCGAGGGTTCTTTGATCGGAACTGAGAAGTTCAAAAATGATCCCAAGGACCTCGACGATTGGCTGAGGGACGTGACGAGCTTGTGGATGGGCGAGCGGGAGCCGAGGGGTGTGAGTTTGGAGCAGACGAGTCGGTGCCGGTGAGCCTTGCGTCTCATTCTTTCGCTAATGGCGGAAGGCTCACTCCATCTCTCCTCACAGTACTTGTGAATTCGAGGAAAGCTGCGAATGGCGACAGGCCAAGGCGCGGGAGGCGTTGGAGGCGACTCGAGCGAGGAATCGAGCGTTGGCAGAGGGGAAGAAGACGTGAGACGGGTCTCGTGAAGTGTTGTACAGAGGTTTTGTTTGGTTTATTCGCAGTGCAAAAGCCTCCTCGTCTTTCCCCTATGTAGCTACCTCGCCCAGCGATCGCCTTTCGGGTCGGGCTTCCATCCTCCACCGCGAGGGAGCTCTGCACCCTTCCTCCAACCTCGTCCTCTTCCACTTTCACCTCCTCCCCTTCCGTACTTCTTCCCACCACCGTGCCCAGATGGCGGCGAGTGATGCTGGTACTTCCTCTTGGGCGAATCGTGCCTCCCCCTCTCCTTCTCTTTCTCCTCCATCTCTCTCCCGACCTTCTCCCACATCTCATTCACCTCTCTCACAACCACCATCTCCTCCACCAACTTCCACAATCCCTTCTCCTCCCTCTCCAACCACTCCATCTCTGCCCTCGTCAAGTCTCGGCCCCAAAGGTAGCTCGTCGCGGCGAGGAGACGAGGGTGAAGAGGTCGCGCCGAGGCAGGCGAGGGGGCGGAGGACGAGCCATCGCGAGCGACGTGGAGGAAGGGTTGAGGGAGTTGCGAGCGGAGAGGACGGTGGGAGACGAGGAGCGTCGTGTAGGCGGGGTTGGAGGAGAAGAGGTGGCCGAGGGAACGAAGCAATGCCAGCTTGTGGTCTAGGTCGGAGGAGCAGTAGAGTCTGTCGGGGTATAAAGAGGTCAGCGCTGAATCATAATGCAACGCAGAGGGACAGACGGGTCGATCTCGCTCTCCGAGCCATCATGGAACCTCGCCTGCAGGTTCTTGATCTCCTCCCTCTGCTGCAGCAAGTCGAGCCCAGTCGTCATCGCCGGCTTGACATCCTCCTGTTTCTCCCCCTCCACCTTGCTGCGTATGGTAGCGTTCTCTGCCGAGGCGAAAGCGACCTTGAGCGCCGGCTTGGCGGAGATGTAGCTCTTTCGCGAGGTGAGCTTCGGCGCTCGGCGAGGCTTGAAGAGGAGAGGGATGGGTCGTTCGGCCGAGGCGTCGGAGCATTCCGATTCAGCGCGGAAGAGAGGGATGGGAGGAGAGATGGCGCGAGCGAGGACGGGAGATTTGGAGGTAGGCTCGCTGACAGCGCGGCAGGATTCGGCGGTGGCGGCGCTGTCGGTCGACTGCTGGCGATCGAAGGAGGGGCGCCTCTTGGAGGAAGGGAGAGAAGATACTCCTTCTTCCTTCGGCGGAGCGGAAGGAGGAGTAGGGTCGACTGCGGCGGGAGCAGGAGGAGGAGGTGGAAGGATGAGCTCAATGGCGGCGCTCATGGCCTGGTCAGCTTGCGCCTGGGGCTGCGCCGTATTGATCGAAGGGTTGGGAACTTGACTGATGGGCGTATTGGACTTGATCGGCTGGGGAGAAGCGAAGACGGCGCCTCTCTCCGAGACGGTGGTCTCGATTCGGAGCTGAGGACGATTGATGCTGGGGTGGCAGGCGCATGGGAAGGGGAGCTGAGGAGAGGGTCGAGGTATGAATCCAGTACCGATGACGGCCGGTGTCTCGGGCTCCTCGCTGACGGCCTTCTCCTCCTCCTGCAACTCAATCAACCTCATCGC
>MWVB01000001.1:146170-191032 GCA_003054985.1 Leucosporidium scottii
TGTAGTCACGTTCATTGAGCCATTCGCCAAGGTTGCGCAGTGAAGTGAAGGGTCCAGGTCGAGTCCAAGTCCTAACGGCTCGGCGCCGCCGCTTGACAGCTCGAGCAGCGCCATCGAAGCATCCTCGTCCGCCGAAGAGTGGTCGCGCTTCCTCTTGCGCGTTTCCAGCTCCATGAAGGGCGTCTCGGGCGTCATCGTCGCCTCGGCCTCGCCATCGTCTTCGTCGCGCGCCCAGAAGCCTCGACGCATCTCGGGTGACTCGCTGGCATCGAGGCTGCTGCCACGAGTATTGCCGCGCAGCGCTGAGCGAGTGGAAGGGCGAGCGAAGCCGTAAGAAACGGGAGGAGGGCGGCTGGTAGACTTGCGACGGCGTTTCGGCTGAGGCTGGTAGACGTCGTCCGAGGAAGGGTTGGGGTGCTCATCGATCGGTTGGTAGTCGGCGTCTTCCTCCTCCTGCTCCTCTTCTTTGAACCCTTGGTTTTCTTGATCCGTCTCCTGCTCCTCCTGCTGCACCTCTAGCTCCTCCTCGGCGCCCTCTGGCATCCAGCCCCATTGCTTGAACACGTCCCTTCCCTTCGGTACCGGCGCTGACCATGCACGAGGTATCTCGTTCGTCGCGAACCCAAGCACCTCCTTCCAGGCGAGGTACTCGTCCGTGTCGGCGAGCGTGGGGGAGTACTCGGCCGACTCGATGCTCGCTTGAGGAGGAGGGCGTTGACGACGGCGAACGGGGAGAAGAGGGATGGAGAAGGGTAGGAGGGAGGTGTTGAGTCCTTGTTTGGCTCTGCTGACCTCCGAAGAGACGAATCGACCCTCCTCGTTGCGAAGAGGGCCTGTCGAAATCGGCGGAGGCATCGAGCTCGGCGTTGGCGCTGGCGCTGGCGCAGGGATGACTGGGAGAGGCGCGATGACTTGAGCCGGAGAGGAAGAGCAGATCTGCTGATCGAGGTGGTGATGAGGCGTGTAGGACTGAACGACGTAGGCTGGCGGGCTAGCGTCGTCTTCGAGGGTGGCCGAGAGCGTGAAACTGGGCGGTGCGAGGTTCGAATGTTAGCATCTTGTAGCGAGGCAGCAGGCGGAGATGAAGTGTGAGATCGAAGGTACTCACGGACACAGCTCCCAGTCCTCGAGCTTGCGCTCGCCTGGTCTGCGCCTCCCAGGCTTTCGGCGACCTCGCTTGCAGATGAGGATGAGCGAGTTGGCCCTCTCCTTGCCTGGAATGAGCTCCACTTCCGGGTCTAGCGACTTCTGTGCAGCTCGTGTAGCCTTGTCGAAAGCGCGGCGAGACGAAAATTGGTCGCCTACTTGAGGGAGAGCCGGAGACGTCGCCTCCTCTGTCATGGCTCGAGTAGGAAGTGCTTGTCAAGGCCGGGGCGCTAGCTGAGCACGTTCTTCAGCTTGTAAGGTAGCTGCAGCGGTGGTGAGCGAAAGTCGAGAAGTTGTGGTAAGAGAGCAAGAGCTGCCTGGGGATCGCGCCGCAACGCCTTGACCTCTTGAGCGATTCTCTCACCTCAACAAAGTGAGCTCAGCGCAGCACAAATTAGATTATACAGGCTTGCCTCATCATCCTAGCGTGCTGCAGAGTTCTCCTGTGTCTTCCAGTTGCTCTCGCAGCTCGGCGACGCTTCGCAGGGACGCGCCGAGCTGCCCATACCAGATCCGGAGTTACAGAGCTTCCCCAGCAGTCAGGAGTAAATCAAAGCACTTTATCGTAGCTCGAACTCCTCGCGACCTACCCAGCCGACCCCCTTAATCTTGCTCAACTCGAAAGCGCTGAGCTCACCCACCTCTTGCTCTCCCGTTCCTCACTCGCTTCTCTGCTCTGCATCGCCAGCTGCTCAGAATGGACGTACATCTCAATGTTCCATACGCCGATAGCCCTACCTCACCACGGCAGGCGTTGGATCTCTTTCTCCCTCACGGCTCGTCCGCTGCTTCTCCCCTCCTCGTCTTCATTCACGGTGAGCTGTTGCGCCCTGTACAAGGTCAAGGGTCAAGCTTACACAATCTCTCCTTCTGGTAGGTGGCGCATGGCGGTCAGGTGTGTTCAGCTCGTCCGAGTCGCTCTCTCTTCCCGCTCGCTGACACTCTTCTCTCGCTTCCAGAGTCCAAAGAAGACTTCACCAAGACTCTGATGCCCTCCCTCGTACGATCCACCTCCCTCCCCGTCGCCTGCTTGGAATACCGCCTCGCTCCTACCTCCCCTCATCCAGCTCAAGCCCTCGACTCCCTCTCCGGCCTCTCCCTCCTCGCCTCCCCTTCCCTCCTGGCCCTCGAAAACGACTCACCACGATGGGACCGTCACTCCATTTACCTCATCGGTCACTCAGCGGGAGCGTTCATCGCACTTTCGCTCGTTCTTCAACCGCCGAAGGGCTCCAAAATGGACGGCGCCGTCGAGAGGGAGGTGCGGAGAGCGGTCAAGGGCGTCATCTGCGTGGATGGGATCTACGACCTCCCTTCCTTGCTGGAGGAATACCCCACGTACGATTCGTTCGTCAACGACGCCTTTGGGCTCGAGCCGAGCCACCTCGCTCAAGAGTCGCCGGCGCGGTGGGATCTCGTCGAGGATGAGGAGGAGAGAGAGTTGCGAGTCCTTGTACTCCATTCGAGGGAGGATGATCTCTTGAGCTTGAGGCAGCCGGACGAGTTTGTCGAGCGGTTCAAGACGAGGTTGGAGGGGAAGAAGGGGAGAGCTTCGGTCGAGGTGAATTATGAGTCGCTCAAGGACGGGCATGCGCAGCTGCTGAATAGGGAGGAGCTTCCTTCAGCGGTGGCGGAATGGGTGTGCAAGGTGGAGGGAGGAAATTGAGCTGTCTTGCCGTCCAGTGAGTTCGACCTCCTCCTCTCGGCGGGCGCTTCGCTGTCAGGCTGACCTCGTTGCTGTTCGTTTGCAAAGGAACAGGACAACTGAGCGTACTGACATGTGTAGCTCTGTTCTCTTTGCAACGACCTATCATCTCGACTCAAGCTTTATGTTCAGAGAGGCCAGTTGCTGAACGCTCTCCGCCGAATTCGCCTCGCTTTCGGCTCGCTCGCCAAGTTCTATTCGGTTGTTCTCGCGGCTCTTGAGTGGGCCGAAAGGTGAATGGAGGGAACAGATGCTTTGCAAGCGACTAAACAAGACCAGCGAAAGCGAAAGCGAAGGAAAGAGACTACAACAAAGGGGCCGACGAAGGCTTCAGGGTTAAAAAGCATAGTGAGTGTCCTCAAATGCCGAAGCATAGGATGAAGAAATTCAAGTTGTTGGCTATAGTTTCATCAGTAGCGCTTCGTCGTGTGTGCCCCGGATCCGACCCCGATCCAACAGAGGCGCCGAGAAGGGAGAGGCGAGAAGGGAAAGAGACGCCTCGAAACGCACCGAGAACTGACGACGAGACTTCGCTTCCATGTGAATAAGCGAGCCTCCTCCGTTCCCGATGGTTGAGAAGAGCGCTCATCCTCCTATGACCTCGATCAACCAACTCGTCGCCCGAGAGGAAAGAAGGGGAAGGGGGGAGGGGGGAACGAGAGCCGAGCGAGAGTAAGCCCCACTCCGTTACACCCCCAATGAAGGGGGAGCGGTCGCATGACTATGCGATATGACGAACTGGTCGTCGACGAGCTCGAATGAAGCGCCGCACTAACGGGTTCGGTGCGAGTAGACCTCCCTCCCAAGACCGGCCCATCCTGCCCAGCGATCCTCCTCGACCCTTCCAACCAACATCGAGGGTGTAGTCCAGCAGCTCATATCTTCGCTGCCGGCCCTCGACGCGGTGGTATGAGTAAGAGAGGTGCTGCTGCCTCCCCCCGCCCGTCTCGCGACGAGCAGGAAAGGCGATCCCCCGTGAAGGGGAGCAAGCGGGAGTCAAGGGTGCAGGCCATGACAAAGACTCACGATGAACAACCTGGCGACGCGAGCACACAGTTGACGTGATCCCTCCCTGAACTCGAGCGAGAGCTGGATCCGAACTTCGGCGTCCCCAAAGAGACGTGACCCGAAATCGACCAGCACCTCAAGCTCGAGTCCCACCCTCGTCCGATCCATCCTGTAGCTCCCCAGCACTATCCACACTGAGCTGCACCCTTTGACCAAGCCCCTGCCTGCCTGCTATAAACCCTCCAGCATTTTTTCTACCCGTCGGATGAAGGACGACCGCTTTCCGGCAATGCTGTAGATGAGGGACGAGGACGAATGGCGCGGGGAGGATGCGGGAGGACAAAGTGCTGTTTGGTGTAGGAGTGAGGAATGGAATGGGCTGCAGACGGGCGAAAAGGAAGGGCGAAAAAGAAGCGTCCGGGGACTGGCCAGCGGGAAGGTGTTAGCTCTGACGAAGCTGTAGGGCGGTAAGCGGGAAGGAAAGCACACCTTTTCCCACAGCCGAAGAAAGGGATGTCATTGACATCCCTGCGAGTGAAGCTGCGATAAAGCGACCCTTCGCTCGGCTCTGGCAGAAAGCAGGAAGATAGGCCGCTCTGCCATTTCCAAGTCCGCCAACTTGGCGGACTTGAACTGAGAGCTTGGACCACTTCTCTTGCTCTCTGACCACTCACTCGTCACTCGGTCGGAATCACCTACAACTTCACTTCTCTTACTGCCTCATCTCCCTCAAGTACGTTCTGCTCACCTACAACTCGCAAGCTCCCAGCTCACCCGCTCTCTCTCTCCCCACCACCGACAGGCGATGGCTTCTCGCTCAGTCTCTTACCCGCACTACGCCTGGGCTCGTACGTTCTCGCAGACTTGCTGTGACCTACAGACTCAAAGCTGACTCCGGCCTTGCTGTACCACAGTCGGCCATTTCGCCGTACTCTTGGGAACCATCTACACCCTCCTCGGGCTGGTCACCTTCTCCTCCAGGAGCAACTCGTATTACCTCTCTTACGGCGGTGCTATCCTCTCTTGGGGAATCGTAGTCGTAAGTCTGCATCTCTCACTCTGCTACAGCTCGACCATCTGGCGCCCGAGCAAGATCAGCAAGGAGCGCCAGACGCTGACGTAGTCTCGCGCCTTTTCCCACGTCGCTCATCTCACTGATTCTTGTACGGCAACTGCAGTACAAATCTTTGGGAACCCCTCAACCCAACCGCGCGTACATCCAACGAGCCCTGCTGGATGAGAATGTGCAGGTGCGTGCTGGATTGAGAGGGAGGCGCGCCCGGCAATATCGCTCGGGGTGAGAGCTGACGTGCATTCTCCACTACAGTACTTGATTTTGGCCGTCTACTGGTTCCTCCAAGTGAGCATCCCGTCCTCGGCTCAATCGCAGACGTCCCGCTCTGTCTGCTTTGCGAGGGAAGCATCCTTCGGACTCGGCTGATTCTGTTGCTTCGCATCGCTACAGAAACCCATCTACGTGACCCTCATCCCCTTCGCCACCTTCTCCCTCTTCCACACCCGTTCGTCCTTCCCCATCGCTATTCCAATCGCTCACTCGCTGACCTCCCTTTCCCTCTCCTCAGTCACCTTCATCCGCACCACCGTCCTTCCTAAACCTCCTGCCACCCCGGCTGGAGCCGCCAAGGGATCCACCGGAGCTGCTGCTGCTCCCGCGCCTGGGACGGCCAAGATCTCCAAGCAGATTCAGGTGAGTTTGCCGCCCGAACGACGAGCTCGGAGCTGAGAGGAAGGGAAGCTGACTCGGTGCATCTTGCGTTACAGGCATGGGTCAAGGCGCACTATGAGCAGGCGATGCTCTTTGTCTCGTTCGTGGAGGTGGTCGTCGTGTTCGGACGTGTTCTGCTCGGCGCCATCACTTTCCAGAACTCGTGGGTCGTCTCGTATATGTTTGGCTGAAGAGCCATATTGCTGATATCTATGCTCCTCTCTACCACCTTCCCTCTTCGCCTACCGCCCTTCCCGTCGCCTCCCTCTCCCCCTCCTCTTCCTTCAACCGAATCAGCCTCCTCGCCCCTCTCTTCTTTGCCCACTTCCTCCGCCTACGCTACTACCTCTCCCCTCCCACCCGCCAAGCCTTCGCCTGGGTTTCGGCGCAAATCGACCACGGCATCAGCCACCCGAGCTGCCCGGCGCCCGTCAAGAAGGGAGTGACCGTCGCGAGGGATCTGGTGAGCATTGCTCTCTTATTTCTCCCTTATTCTCGCCTCAGAGAAGCCTTGCTGATCCCGTTCAACCTCAACAGATCATCCGCTACTCCGAGTCGGTCCTTCAAGTCTCGGGCGCCGCGCCAGGAGCTGGACCCGCCGGCGCTGCTCCTCCTCCAGCGGGAGCCGCCAATGCCGCGAGGCCAGGTCGCTAAAGAGTCGCTCTTTCCGAGTCGAGGAGAATGGAGGAGGAGGAGGAGGAGGGAGGCTTAATTTTCGAAATGCCGTTCAGTGCCCGTGCGCGAGGAGATTTACGAAGCAGATGGACGAGGAGAGCTCGTGGACGAGGAGAGCTCGTACGATAGGCCGAAGAATGTATGGAAGTGCAGCTGTTGGATAAGTGCACAATGATCTACCACCCTCCTGAATCGCTGTTTTGGGGCAGTTTTTTGATGAGGTCGTGAGGTCGAGCGAGCTTTCGGAGAGGCCGGCTCGGGATGGTCTCGCCAAAGATGAGCGTTAGAGTGACAAATTCAGCGCTCCCCCAATGGCTCCTACTGCCTCCCGGACTGAGCCTTCATCTCCTCAGCCAGGGCCTGCAAAAGCGTGCACAAAAGAATGAGCGAGCCGAACCCTCGGCGTTCGGGAACCAGCGCGCTCACATCCCAGGCCTCTTGAATCTCTTCCTCACTCGGATCAATCACGTTCTTGATCTTACCCAACAACCGCATGAACCCCTTGCGATAATCCTCCGGGCTACTGGCTTTCAAATCGGCGTAGGCGTACTCGTGAGGATGGTCAATCTCGCGATCGGCCAGCACTCGTTTGAGGGTGGTGATCCAGTTGGGATTGAGCTGTCGCTCGTTGAGGGGGAGGAGTCAGAACTATCCCCAGTCGATGGAGCGGTGGTGGTGGGCTGGCGAGCGGGATGAAGAGGTCAATCAGGCTCGGCGCTCGGGACGGGACCTCGGCGATGAGTAGGGGAGGAGAAATATCAACGTACTGACGCTTGTCGTGTACTGATTTGTATGGCCCAAGAGGGGTTTAACTTTTGATTGTGCTTCGTGAGAGGAGAGAAGAGACGAAAGGTGAGCGCGAAGGAGAGGAAAGGCTTCGCCGAGAAGACTCGCCTGGCGAGGTGAGATCGGCCTTATTGAAGGCCACCAGCCGGGCCGTAACACTCAAACAGCCCATCTTCTTCTCATTTTCGAACGTCCTTGCCTCGATCCATTCCTCCCTCAGTTCAATCTCAGCATCGGCGAACGCTCTCGTCCCCGCCCAATGCAACTTGACCGATCCCTCCGCTCCCGGGGTTTTGCATCCCAAGCGAACCACAGGTCGAGGTATCGCGAGTTGTTGCACTGTCCTGGGAGGCCAAGCTGGAACGCCGAGCGGTAAGCCACGCCGCAAAGAGCGAAGTTGATCTCCTCGTCGTAGGCCCGTAGATCGGCCTTCATGGCCGCGAGCTGAGGGTTTGCCAGGGCGTCCTCGTCGTCTTGAGTCTGCTTCTGTTGATGAAGCTTGCAGTGCACCTTGTGGGCTCCCCAGTGCGTTCGCTGTGGACGTAGGTCATGAGCCCGAGTTGTACTTTCCGCGTTCGGCGCCGCGAGGTTCGGGCGGCTATACTGACCTGACATGAGGCTGAACAGCTACACAGCGCAAGTGTCAGTGACATGAAATTCCTGTCCATCTACTTCTACGTACTAGTTAGCGGCTTTGCAACGACTGCAGCGCAGGCTCGGCAGCCCCGTTCCCACGCCCGTGACTTTCTCGCAATTGGTGCAGAGCAGGCGACGCCCGTTGTCCTCTTTGGACATGTCTGAACGATTCTGGGGTCTGAGACGAGCTGAAACGCGAGAGGGGTCGGTTCGGAGACAAGAAGCGAGCAAGACGTGGTGAGAAGCCAAGAGCGCTCTCTCCAGCCGCTCCCTTTCCCTGGCTTCTCGAAATGGCAAGTTTGATCAGAGCGGAGAGGAGGTCCTGTATTTTGGCAGTTCACAGCCCTCAGTGAGCTTGCAGACCACTTCCGAGCTGCATCTCGTGTCTTTTCGAAAGGGCGAGCGATCTTGGCACTGCTTGATCAGCGCCGAATCCTTTCACATTCGCCCTCGCCATTTGGCTGTCTGCCGAGCGTAGTGGCCGAGTCTGAAGGTGAGGGGCCCGAGAATAGGGCGGCATGGTTCCACACTGTACAGTCGTCAAGACCTCCACGTAGAGAAGGTCAGCTACCTGTCCTCGGCCGAAAACAGGAGCCCGCCGATCTTGCTCCCGCTTTTGCACCCTCAAACGAAGCAAAGGGGCATCCTGACGCAGCAACGGGCTATGTTGACGTGGTGGGGCACCCTCGGGAGTCATCAGACTGCCCGTATCGCCGTGCGAAGCGTCAATACGGACACTCCCTGCTAACTCGGCGAAAGCAAGCCTTACCCTTGCCTTCCCAAACCCCATCGCTCTCGAATCTCATTGCGGCAGTCGACTAACCTTTTCTCGGACGTTTCGAGAGGGATGGGAGGGAGTGGTGGGCAGAAAGCGAGGACTCGCCTTTGTTCGAGGGAGACGGCGCCGAGCTTGATTGCGCCGAAGTCAAGGATGAAGAGAGGGCGTAAGATCAGCTCTTGCGTTCGAAGCCGAGTTATAGATTCCTGCTGCACTACAGCTCGGCAGAGTCCTTCCCTGCTAGCTGGCGCTTTTGCTCCGCCGGAGCACTTCTGCCCTTCCCAACACCTGCCTCGCCCCACCGCTTTGCTCCCGTACAATCGAAGAGGCGCAGGGATGAAGACTCACCTGTAGCCTCCAAAACACACCTAGCGAACGCCGAGAAGCCTCCGAGCTCGCAAGCTGCAGGAGAGGGAGGACTTGTAGCGCGCCTCCCATCGACGCTCGGGTTGAGGAGCACTTGCTCGCGGCTCCTCGTCGCGAAAGCTTGCTGGGTCAGCAGCAGCGTGTGAATCTCCATCACTAGAGAATGGCTCGGGGTCGATTGGGAAGGCTATAGCGGTCTTCCCGTCGCTAAGGAGGAGCAGATGGCAGCGAGCTCCTTGGGCGCTCAATCTCAGTCTCTGGCTCCAGGAGAGCAGCAGCGAGTTGCGTGGGAGGCTTAAGCGGTCGTCCCAGGATCGCGAGTGAGATACTCCCACAGTCCCCGGAGGGAGGAGCACTGCTCTGCGATCCTTCGCTGAGAGAAAAGAGTTGGAGGTCGACGAGCACTTCACACGAGGAAGAGTCGGGCCTTGATCCAGTGGCAGAGCCTTTTCCAGAAGGCCCGCACTAACACGAGCGAGAGCACCATGCTTGAGGATGCTACACGCAGCGATCACTCCAAAAGGATGCGGCAAGAGAGAAAGAAGCGAAAGAGCGCGACTCCGAGTCTGCTGACTTCTGAGCTGCAAAGCTCGGACCACCTTTGCTTGGCTTTCACAACGACGTCGAGCTAGTCGAGGGAGGTAGATCGAGAGGTCCAGAAGGGTATACAGCTGTTGCACAACGCACAGATCAACTCGCAGTCGCTTCCCGAGGCGAGGCGAGAGAGCGATTCTGCGAAAGCCGAGGTCGAAATCGCTCGTCCGCTGCTCTCTGTCCCTCTACCCGCGCCCTCGACTCCTGAGCATGTGGCACGACACCAGCTACTATCAGTAACGGCCTCTTGCTACCTTCAGGCGAGCCATGCCACACTCGCAACCTCGGCGATGACCCCTGAAAGGTTGCCCTTCTCGGCCTCACCTCGCTTCTATACCCTCCTCCAGTCTCTACAGAAGTGTTTCCCGACCGCGCGAGCAAGAGCGAGGTGGTCGAGAGATCTCGGATTTGAGCGAACTGGGCTCGGGCTGCTCGCCACCGAGTCTGGGCGCTGGGGGGGAAGGGTTCCGGTTCCGGCGGTTGGAGGGCAGGCGGAAGAGAAAGCGAAAGGTCTTATGAGAGGGTGCAGAGCGAGAAATGTGGGAAGAAGGGTAGCCGATGCTTTCGAGGAGGGAAAGCGAGAAGGGAGGGAAGGCCGAGCTCTCGGCGCTGCTACTCTCGGGCGCCGGCTACGAGGTCGAACGGATCACAAGTGACTGCTTTTACATCCAAATCTTCCTTCCGCTCCAAATCCAAGACTACTACTACGCCATTGTCTACACCCTAGTATCCACCCATGAGCTGATCCTCCCCCAGCTGCCCATTCGCCCCTCCGCCAGCAACCATGGCGCTCTCCCTCACTGCTCGTTGATTCTGCGGATCCAGAGTGCCCTGGTAGGCTGGTTCGCGCGCCATGGATGCGAGGAGGGTGGGTAGGGCCGAGTGAATGGAGGACGCTGAAGGGACGAGAGCGGTGGAGGAAGAAGAGGAGGAGCGTGGCCGAGTGGCGAGGAGGGTCGAGAAAGAGTTGTAGAGGCGAGTTGCTGGTGAGGGCGATGATGTCAAGTAATCAGCATGATGAACAGCGCACTAGCACGAGCGAGGCAAGGCGAAACTCACCTGCTTCCGCCTCGCCTGGCCCCACTTCCTCCTGCCCTTCCCTCAATCTCCTTCGTTGACCCCTCATAAGATTTCCCAACAGCTCCCCATTCGTCTGTATCGTATCCCACATCTTCAACTCCTTCTCCACGCCCTCCCACCCTTCCTCGAACTGCTCACTCTCCACGCCCGCCTCTCTAAGCAGCTCTTTCTCCGCCTCTGTGAGCTCGAGCTTTGGTGATGGTTCGATGGCGGCAGCGGAGGTAGCAGCGATGGGAGGAGGGAAGGGAGTACTGTCGACGAGGGCGAGGTCGTCTTCCCAGACTTTTAAGCGGTTCTTCGAGAGGCGGTGGGAGGTTGATTCGGTGTAGGAGAGGGTCGAGGCGGTCGAGTCGTAGCTCGGGGCAAAGGATTGGTAAGGATCGTAGTAAAGCAATTGCACAGGTGCTGTCGATGGAGAAAGAGTGAGCCAAAGGTACAAGAAGGGACAAGAGACCACTCACTCGGTTCTGGTGGAACGCTTGGCCGTGCTGGAGCTATTGGTCGAGGGTTGAGGGCGCCTAATGTTGGTGCGGAAGTCTCCGACAACGTTGCACTAGGTTTTGGTCCTTCTTGAACAGCAATCACGTCCGTGTCCTCGGCTGTGACGGAGGGGGATCAGCTCGGTCGGCGAAGGGGATCAGAGCGACGAAAGGTACCAGCTGCGAGCTGAGCGAGCTCGGTATCCGTCAGAGATGCTGCAGAGGTGAAGATGTCCATGGTAGCCAGCCCTCGATGCAGCATGAACTTCTTGGACGGCGGCGCGAGATTTGGCTCGTCTGTTCGGCGAAGAAGGCGTCAGCTGCGTTTGATACGCTTCGCTCGAGAGCGACGAGCTCACCTCCAACCTCCATCTCCCTCTTTATACCACGACTCTTCCCCGTAGACTCAATCTCCTCCAGCAGAGCGACCGCCATGCGCCGATACTCCTCAATCGCGTTGAGAGTCTCCTTGGTCGCGTCGAACGAGTCGAAGAGGGCCGAGGTAGCGGCATCGTTGACGGCAGTCTGTAGTGATGCAACAGAGTGAGCAAAGTGTGGCAGACGCGACGCAGAAGTAGCGCGAAAGCCGTACGCGAAGGGCTGGAACCAGCGTTGCAGGCGAAGCGATGGCTTGCTGTAGCGGGATGAGTCCAAGCTCGGGGAGAGTAACGTGCTGCTGTAGAATGTTGGTAGGATCGAGGCTGCGAAGGAGGACGAGCGCCGAGCGCCGAGGGAGGTGAGCTTGTTGGACTTGTTTGGAGGCGCGCGCTGATGGCAAGGATGGCAGAGAGAGGCTCACCTTTCGAAGACGACCAGAAGCTTGCGACGCTCCTCCTCCCCGACCTGCCCATTGTACTCCGATGCTAGCTCGAGTGCCGCCGCCTCTGCCTCGACCGTGTGACCCTCTGTTGGCGTTCCATTCTGAGCGGTGCTGTCCAGTGCAGGGTCGAAGGCTTGTGCAGAGGCTGCGCGCTTCTTTGCTGTAGCGAGGTCGTTGGGAAGCGAAGCCGAAGCGGGAGCCGAGGCTGCGAAAGTGAGAGACGAGTGTGAGATGGGAGCTGGGAGGTTGGGAGAGCAGAAGCGAGAGAGAGAGAGGGAGAAAGAGAGGAAGAGCGAGGGCTGTACCTTGATGGGGTGGTAGCCCCATGGCAAAGAAGAAAGAAGAAACTCGGCGTTTGGCTTCGTGCGAAGCGGGCAACTCTTCCGCCGAGCTGAAATCGTGAGGGAGACCGCAAGAGAGCTTGGACTTGAACTTGGGACGGACCCTCTTCCTTCTTACCACCTCGTCTCGCATTCAATACACCTAAAAATGGCTTCCTTACTGCGCCGTCAACTAGCTGTACCCGTACAGAATGGCTCGGGCGCATTCCTACTCCCCTGCAAGAAGGTGCGCTCTCACCTTCGCGCTTCTCTCGTCTCGCTTCAGCAGCTCACCTCTCGTTCCGTTGCAGCTCGTCTTTGAATACTGCGAGACATGGGGGTCCAACAAGGGTATGCGCTCCTTTCTGTCCAAGGGCGACGTCGTCAAGGTCGCCGAGCGCTACCCAGGCGTCGAGGTCGTCGTCCGCCGCGTCGAGAACCGCCATCCTCACCTCCGAGGTGTCTACAGTGAGTTGCGAGGGCTACAGAATTTCTACTATGTTACTACTGGGACTTCTTGGCTCACCCTCGGCTCTGCTGCACTACAGTGAACGGTCGCGACAAGGTCATCTGCGTCCGAAATCTCCCTCCCCCTTCCATCCTCGCCAAAGCCGAGCTCCTCCTCGATTCGTCCGGCAGCAAAATCACCACACTTAAGCGGCCAAAGGTCGAGAGCACCAACGAGAGCGTACGCGGCATCTGGAGCGCTTTCCACGAGGAGCGGCGATGAATGAGCGGGAGCAGGCTGAGGGAGGTGGCTCGGGCGGCGAGATGTGAAGGATTATGCGTGGGGCAGCTGGAGCGGATAGCAGCTGGACTGTAATTAGGTGGTACGATGCTGTGAGTATGTCTTTCGAGCCGAGAAGCGTGCGCGAGAACGCTGCGTTCTCTCCCCCAGTCCTTCGCAGCTGGCTGCAAGCTCAGCAAGGTCATCAGCGTCTAGGCGGATGCCCTCGAGTCGCTTCAAGCTCAGCTCGGCGATCGACTGTGCTCTGCTATCCTCTAACGACGAAGCACGGGCGACCTCGGTGCTCGGCGAAGCTTCAACCCTTCCGCTGCTACTTGCCTGCCGCTGCGCGTTCAGACAACAGCTCGGGAGACGACCGGCTCGTCATACAGAAGTCTGTCGGGCCTTGCACGGCTCCCTAAACTTCCAAGCGCAGCAGCACGGGTTCGGCTCGCTGGTTCGATTCTCCAACTTCGGCGAGCTGCATGCTCATTCATGCGGTTCAAGGCGTGCTCATAGTTTCAGTGGTACGGTGAATCACTATGGCTTGATTGTTGAATGACTATGGCTTGATTGTCCGGAGCCAGAGGTCCGTGACGAGGAGGAGAGATCTGCAGGCGACGACGCCGAGCTTGAGAGCGGGTCTCGTCCGAGCCCTGCAGCATCGAGGGCCGAATCAGCTTACGACGTTCCGCGAACGATCGAGTTGCCCGCACAGCAAAAGACTCACTACTGGTCCCAACCGCATCAGGCGAGCCCATCCTCGTCGCTGAAGCCCTCCGAGGCGGAAGCCGACTCCTCGTCCGAAGAAGTCGGAAAGTCGGCAGCACGTAGGTCGTCGTCAACGAAGAGGAAGCATATGGTGCGCTCCTTGCACACCCTTTCCAGCTCGTCGATGTCCTCGGTAGCCCACCGCGCCCGCGAATCGACGATGATGAGCTCCTCGAGTGAGTGAGGCGAGTTGCGCAGGTCGTCCAACATCGAGGAGGTGTAGGCAAAGCCATTGGGGGTGAAGACGTTGATCTTGATGCTTCGAAGGGTATGAGGGAGGTTGGCGAAGATGCGAGCAGTCATTTCGGTGGCCGAAACGTCGAGGGTTTCCAGTCGACGAAGGTGAGGGAGGAGGAGGTCGATGAGAGGTGGATCGAGTATGGGGTCAAGAGGGGGTGAATGCTCTAATGGCGGGTTGCAGAGGTAGCGGAGATGGCGAAGCCGACTGAGGTGAGCCAGCGAGCCGGCGAGCGTCTTCGGTGGAAACTTCTGCTCGGCGTACACGCGCAGAATACGCATGTGGGCACCGGTGAGAGCGCTGTAGAAGTGGTAGAAGACCTCGGGTTCGGCGTAGACGCGAAGACTGCAGTGTCGGAGGCGTAGCGGAGGCAGGGCGACGGGAAGGGGAAGGGGACTGATCTCCATGTCCCAGTCGAGGTCGTAACGTTCCGCTCGTTGCAGAACCTCTGCCCAGCAGACGCTGTCGAAGAGGCCATGCGACCATTGAGGAGTTGGCCGCACAACCCTGTCCGACATGACAAGGGCGCGAGGTTTCGTCCTGGCGAGGTAGGCGGCGAGACGAGGGCCAACGGCGACATGGAGGGGCCGGATCTGTAGCTGATCGAGGTTGTTGCACGAGTCAAGCACCTCCATGATGGTTTGTGAGGCGTGGACTTGGCCGAACGACCCGTCTGCGACCTCCTCGAGGGAACCGAGCCCAACGACCAGCGAGTGGAGGAGCGCTAGTAGCTCGGGACGTTTCCTGGTTGTGGTGAGGAAGCCCAGAGCCGCTCGACTGCCTCGAATATCGACCGAAGTGTAGAGAAGGCTGGTGGCGGGACGAGCCCACGCTGTGCAGACGAGAGCGAGGGATGCGGCGCCCGAATACGAGTCCCAGCCGACGAGCTCGTTGCCGTGTTCCCAGCCGTCTTGGTCGTCGTCAAAGAGGGTGTGGAGGAAGATGCGAGCAAGCACCTCGACAGGCAGCTGCTGAGCTGTCGAGAGCGGCGGCATAGGCGCGGAGGAGGGGCGAAGGGGGGAGCAGGAGATCCGAGGTGAGCGGCAGCGAAAGGAGATGGCGATGTTCGGCGTTGGAGGTGAAAGTGGAGCCGGGTATCCTGCTCGAGATGAAAGTCAATGTGAGTCTACAGCTGTCAGTCGAGTGAGGTAGCGGGCGCGGGACGCACGACTGTTCGGAAGCCGACGAAGCCTCGCCTACTTGCAGCGAGCGCTGCTGAGCGGATGCGGCGGCTCGAGAGGCGGCTTGGGGAGGATCTGGACGTGTAAGGAGGGTCTAGTAGAGGGGAGGAGGTGTAGAACGAGACGTCAGGCCTGCGAGCGCCTTGACGGTTTTGAGCCCGACCACCCGCCCGCAATTGCTCGTTGATTCCCGACGATCGCCCTTCCGCTACCACAGCTGTTGCGTGCACCTGTCTTCGAAACCAGTAACACTTTCCGAGGTGCTGCTGATGCGCCTACTCCCGCGGTACATCCGCCTCGAGCGCCTGGGAGGAGGAGCGTTTCGGCACCTGCTCAACAGCCTCGACCCCGCGAAGAAGCTCTGGAAAGCGGGAAGGAGAAGGCGGCCCTTGCTTGTGTAAGCGAAGAAGCCTACATAGTCTTGTGATCTTTCCCTATCCATACTCTCTCTGCGAGCGGTCTTGTCTCCTGCGAAGGCGACGCCCGAGCATGCGCGAAGGCATCGAGCAGCGATCTTGTGCTGGTGGTGTCGACCGGCGATGGGCGCAGGCGATGGAAGCGGCGGAAGGGGAGTCGACTGGGGGACGAGGACGCCGGAGGAAGATGCGGAGGCGTTAATTGGAGTGTGGAGGCCGAGACTTCGGCGAGGGCTCTCACTCGGCGTCCATGCAAAACCTCCTCCTGGGGAAGGGCAAAGTCGGTCAGCTTTGTTCTTTCTCTTGCTCCATTCTTGTTCCGGGTTCGGTTGACGACCTACCGTCGCTGCTGGACCAAGCGTTGGGTGTCAGGCAACGAGGCCGAACCGGGGATGAGGGAGCTTGGTCGAGGTTCGGCGAAGGGCAAACCTGGCAGGGCGAGGAAGATGGGTCAGTTCGAGTTCTTCATCCTACAGTTGATCTCGCTGACCTTCTTCTCTCCCTCCTCCCCGCTCACACCACCATCGCCTCGTCCAGGCTACTCTGCGCCGCCGCAACTTCTCCATCGCCGACAAGCTCTTCAGCGCCGACTTGAGCCTCCCCTCGGCAGCAGACTGCCTTCTCGACCTGCTCGTACATATACGGGTCCCTTCTCTTTGCTCCGTTCGTCGCTTTTGGTGCACAAAAGCGCGAGCATCCCTCTGTCCTTGACGCGCTCGCTCCGTTCTTGACCTCGCCGCCTCTCCTCCCAGACTTGACGCCCGGAAAAGGACAGAGGATTCACTCACCAGTCAATCTGCTTCTTGCATCCCTGCTACACAGCACCAAGCACTTGTCACGACACGCCGTCTGGAAGAACGCTCCCTCGGTCATTCCTCCCGTGGAGGGCCAGCGTGCTGCCCTTGTGCTGCTTCGGATGAGCTCAGAATAGCTGTAGAGACTGCTTTCAAGCTGCCGCTTGTCGGTACGCGCTCGCCTGGTGCGCCAAAGCAGCGCGATCACGTCGACAGCTCGAGTTGCGAGGTCGAAGCGGTCCCGCGGGGGAGCAAGGGAGCGAGGGGTGTAGGTGAAGGGCGTCGATAAGTCTTTCGTGTCGGTCTATCCTGTCGAGTGAGTCGAGTCGAAGCGGAGACGAGGTGAACGGTTGGAGATGAAGCGGTCGAGAGGATCGTCGGCGGTCAACGCCTCTCGAGCTCCAGACTGTGTACTTTCTCATCGGTCGAAGAGACAGCGGTCGCAACGTTTCTACTGGATAGACAAGGTAAAGCTGTCGTTCGAACATAAGCTACAATGCCGCGTCGCCCTTCTTCCCTTTTACCGCGCCGTCAGTCGTCAGGGAGCGCCTCGACATAGTTGCGAGGAAGGAGGCCTTCCCTGACTTTAAGCCTACCTTTCCACCACTCCTCGTCGTCTTTAGCGAGAATGGTGATGATATCGCCCTTCTTGAACGGCAAGTCAGTCGACTGCGAGATGAAAAAGGGTTTCGGTGATCAGCCTCTCGAGTTGATCGGGCGGCAAAAGCGGCAGAACATACCTCGACGCCGTTGAAGTCGTACAAGGCAATCGCACGGCCGATTCCTCCGCCGCCTGTACTGGACCGCGACCTCAACTTGGGCGGCGGTGGAGCATGTCGCCTTGGTTCTCGCTCGCCGGCGATCTCGGCGAGGGTGTCTTGGAAGGAGGCGTCCACCTCGGACAGGTCGAACGGGTCGCCCTTGGGCGTAGAGAGGATATGCGAAGGGGATGAGGTGGCGGCAGGCGTACGCGATGGGGGTGGGTCGAGGAAGTCTTCGTCCTCCGAGTCCCATGGCTTGGCGGTCGAGAGAGGCTGATGGCGAGATGGAGGGGAAGAGTAGGCGTCGTCGAAGGGAGAAGTGGGTACGTGACCGGGATTAGTGGGTCGAGAGGATTTGGAGCTGCGACTGGTGAAGGGGGAGGAAGCGCTTCGAGCTCGGGCGAAGAGGGAAGGGCGAGAGCCGGAGGTGGTGGTGGTGGAGCGGAAGCGACCCGTCTTGTGAGGCGCCGCGTAGTCGTCATCATCTTGTCCTCCGAAACGGCCGTATCCTTCTTGATCCCTATCGTCCTCCCGATCCAGCGAGTCAAAGCTGTCCCGAGTCGTCGAGGGACTCGCTTCGGCGCTCCACTGCTCGCGATCCTTCGCTCCGCCCGCTCCAGCTCCACCCCAGCTCTTCGTGAGCTTGGCCGACCCACTTTTCCCGCTCTTGGTCGTTGCTCCGCTCCCCGCCCTCCAGTCCTCGTCATCGTCGTCCCTCAACCTGAACTCGTCCGAGAATTGCTGCTCGAACCTCGCCTCTCCGCCGCCCGCCAAAGGCCCCCCGGTGCCGAATCCGAACAGGTCTCCTTCTCCATTCTTGACGACCGTGCTCGAGCTCCTCGACCTGCCCAAGTTGAACCTCTTCTTCTCGGCGCCGGCAGGACTCGAGCCTCCGCTGGCGAACTGCGAGCCGAACGAATAGCCGGCGCTGGGGTCGGGACGAATCTCCTCGTCGTCCTCTCCGGCGATCCAATTTTCGCCTCCTCCTGAGCGGCGCGAAATCGTGTCGACGAGGATGTCGGCGAAACCAGGGACTTCGACCTGACCCGAGAGGAGCTGCTTGGCGGTGACGCTGTAGCCTGAGAAAGTGGGGTGATCAGCTTTGTGAGTGCGGGCGAATGGCTCCCCAGCGACGAACCGTAAGCCTTGGCGTTGGCATCCTGGCGCTCGACGATGACCGAGCCTTCGATACTGGCGCCTGTAAGTCGAGCGAGGACTTTAGTATGCAGTCCAGCGACTCGTCAGCAAGATCCAACTCACCTCCAAAGAGGCCCTTCGTCCTACTGTACGAGTACATGGCAGAGACTTTGCCCTTCGTGGAGACCGAGCCGGTACCCTCGACGTTGCGACCGATGGGGCCGGCTGCGATACTCATGTTGCCTCCGCTGTGTAGGAAGCGGAGTCAGTCATATGCTTCAGTACTTCTGAGCGCTTGGGCTTACAGAGTCAGAGATCCCGAGGCCATGAACGAAGCGACAGCGGCGCGAGAGCTGCGAAGGCCGAGGTCAGCTTCCGGGTCACCGGGAGGTCTCGACAGAGCAGGGCGTGCTTGAATGAACTCACTTGAGGATGATGAGAAACTCTGCCATCTCCACTCCCGCCTGAAAGCCTACTCCGCCTCCCGCCGTTCCGACCGCGCTCGGCGCACTCCAGCTCCCATCCTGCAGCTTGGCGATGACGACTCCAGATCCAGCGCGGGCGGAGAAGACGAAACCAGCTTTGACGACGGTGAGGAAGGCGAACCCTTTGGCTCGCTGGACGATGTCGGCCGGGATGACTGAATCCAGCCCTTTCTTGGCTGCGTGAGAGGTCAGTGGATGAACTCGGGAAAACAGCAGTGGTGTACATACGATCAACGAATGCAGAGAAGAGTTTGGCCGCTTTCCTGCACTCTTGCGGCAGCGCTACAGGGAGCGGATTGTTGTTTCCCATCTGGGGAAGCGGGGGAGGCAGTCTGTTCAATGCTAGTGACAATGCTGCGAACACTGGTTCAAGCTCACCTGTTGTGCTTTGACTGCGACTGAACGGGCTGAAGAGGAAGAGGAAGAGAGAGCCGAGGCCGAGCTGGACGGCGGGAGCTAAGCAGCGAGGTGTTGGCCGAGGATGACGGAGGAGGGTTCGGTGTTGAGGTGTAGAGTTGAGCTGTTGAGCTATAGGTATCTGTACAAAGCTACAACGAGTCGAAGTGGCGCACGAGCGAATTGGCAGGAGGCAGAGGAGCGACTGGCAGCAGCTTCGGGTTGCCTCTCCCCACGTCGAAGCTTGACTGCGCCACATCTCTGTCTTGCAGCAGGACAGGTGAGCTGGTCTCATTAAGCATCTCCAATACAACTCTACTGACCAGCATTACTCATCACGAAGCTTTTAATCGACCTTACCAGCTCATCCAGCGCGTCGCTCCCTTTCGCCTCGACTTAGTAGCTCTTGACAGCTCTCGACGACTGGCCTACAGCTCCCGCGCTTCTCGCTCACTACCATCATCATGGCGGCTCTTCAAACCTCGGTCTCACTCACTTCCCACTCGGACTTGATCACCTCGCTCGCCTTCTCCTCCCATCCTTACCTCGCCACCTCTTCCCTCGACCACACGATCCGTGTCACGTCCCTCAACGCTCAGACGGGCGCTTGGGACGCTAATCCACAAGACTGGAAAGCGCACGACGCTCCCGTGCTGAAGGTCGCTTGGGCGCATCCAGAGTTTGGATTACTCCTCGCCAGCGGTGGAGTCGATGGTGCCGTCAAGCTCTGGGCGCAGGAGGACGTCCGAGCTACTCCTGGCGCCTCTACGAGCAGAGGAGCGCCGGCCGGAATCGCTAGGCTGGGAGGAGCAGGAGCAGGAGGAGCCAACGGCGCCTCGTTGGCCAACACTACCACCAAGCGATGGGCCCTCCGTGCAGCTCTCACCGACGCTCGTGGCACGATTCGAGACCTCGAGTTCGCCCCGCCCGAGTTTGGCCTCAAGCTCGCCGCCGTGTCGAGCGATTCGCACCTTCGCGTCTGGGAATGCCTCGACCCCGTCTCGCTCGCCGAATGGAGTCTCATCGAGGATATCGACCTGACGATCCTCCCCGTTGGACCCTCCAGCTCGAACGCGGGGGCAGGATTGGCGCCGTTGCCGGGAGGAGGAGCCGGCGGAGGAGGAGCATTCGGCGCCGAGGGGGCTGCTAGTCCTCAGAAGCCGGGACAAGGGTTCGGAGCTGGTGGATCGAGTTTGGGCTCCGTCGCGGGAGGAACGATGGGCAGTAGCAGCTCGGCAAGCGGAAGCAGCTTCGATGGCCGGAAAGGGGGAACGGTGGAAAGCGATGGTGGGTGGGCGTTGAGTTGGTGCAAGGAGGCTTGGTGGGGAGAGAGGATCGCTGTCTCTGCTGGTAGCTCTGGGATCATCAGGGTAAGACCTTCGCCGCCTTCCCAACTCCGCCGAACCCTCGCTGACCCTCTCCCTCCCAGCTCTTCCACCTCGCCGACCACGCACCATGGATCAACTACCTCAACCTTCTTCCCCCTCGCGCCTCCTCCCACTTTTCCGCCACCCCACCGACCTCTTCGCTCTCCTGGGCGCCAGCTTCGGGTCGCAGCTACCAGCTCCTCGCTTCCGGCTCTCGCGACGGTCGCGCTCGAGTGTGGAAGCTGTTCACTCCTTCGCTGGAGGGAGAAGAGTTCAAGGAGTCGCTTGGCGAGGATGCGTGGCGCGGGGAGATGGACGCCGAATTGGAGGAGAGCAAGAGCGCGAGGGGAGGAAGCGTCGCCAGCGTGAGGGTGGAGTGGAACGTTACGGGCACCGTATTGAGCACGGTGAGTTCCACTTTCAATCATGCTTGCTATGCTCATGCTCACCCGCTCGCTCCACTACAGGCTGGTGACGACGCCAAGGTTCGGCTTTGGAAGTGTGAGCTCCGAGCTTCGAGCGCCCCTCTCGGTCGAGAGCTGACCTTGCCTCTTCGCAGCCACCTACACGGGACAATGGCGACCGGTCGCTGTTCTCTCGACCGAGGATGCGGGCGAGGAAGGAGGGATGCAGGTCGACAAGTAGGATCACCTGCCGCGGGCGCCTGCGAAGCGAGTTGCCTTGAAGGAGCCCCAAGGAGACCGATGGGGAGGAAGAGAGCTGCACAAGAGTGATCTCAGCGAGGAGAGGCACATTTTAGCACTACTTGTACATCTGCCGGATGCCTCGCAGAAAAGTGGCAGAATTTATCGACCTTACCTGGTAGCAGACCTGGTTCCTTCTCTCTCTCCCTCTTCCTCCTCGTTTCCTCGTCTCTCGTCGTCTCTCGTCTCGCGCCTCGACTGTTCTGTGCATCTGTTACCCTTTCGTGCCCCTTTTTACTCCATCAAAAGCCTGCAACACCCTTTCAACAGGCAGCAACTCGCAACGTGCGTCGCCACTGGCTTCGGCTTCGGTATCTCCTGCCCCGCTGACGCTTCGTTGACCTACAGAAAAGCACCGGCCATCGCACTAGACAGCTACAGCCATGCCCTCCCTCTTCTCGACCGAACACGCCTTTCATTTCCCTTGGCCCGCCCAAGTCTTTGCCGTGCTCAACAAGTACCCGAATCCTCTCGCCCCTCACGTCGTTTCAGTGGACGTGTTGGAGCGAACGGTGCTTGAAGATGGTACGATTCGAAGTGAGAGGTTGATTGGAGTGCAGCAGGACAGCCCACGCTGGGTCAACAGGGTCAGTTGAAGCGGGCAGGGGAGAGCGGCGAGAGCGTGCAAGGCTGACTTGCGGTCTACACTACAGTTACTCGGCTCGCAGGATACCACCTTTGTTCGCGAGGTATCCTTCGTCGTCCCCTCGTCGACCGTCAACCCCCTGCTGGAACCCTCGGCGGCCGCTCCCGTCGCCCACCTGGAACCTCCCAAGCTGCTGATGGCTTCCACCAACCTCACCCTTTCGCACATTATGCAATGCCGAGAAGCCATCTCGTACATCCCTCACCCCTGGCCCCATCTCCCCGCACCAACCGCCTCGCAATTCGCCCCTTCGCTCGCGGCCAAGGGCATCAAGGCGACCAGTTCGCCGTCCCCTCCTCCACCAGAACACCCTCTCTCGCACCCGTCCCTCCCTCCCTCAACTCTCTTCTCCCAATCGGCCCTCATCTTCAGCACCGGCCTCTTCGCCTCGCAGCCGTACCCTCCCATCGGCATCTCGCACCTCTCGCCGATTGAGCCTCTCTCGCTACCGCAGGCTGGCACAATGCCGCAGAGGGCGTTGGGCAAGAAGGTCGAGAAGTGGGGCAAGGATCGGTTCGAGACGAACGCCGAGACGGGCAGGAATGCGATGCAGTTGATGGCGGCGAGGTTGTGGGAGGCCGAATGGGCCAAGGTCGGCGCTGGAGGCCTGTAGAGGGACAGATAGGGATCTGCTAGATGTTTGTGAGGTTTGTAAGGTGATAGATTTGCTCTAACCGTCCTGGTTCCGGGTCGACAGTGCCAACACCGAACCCGTCGTGAGGGAGACGAGAAGGACGAGCTGGACTCGATACGGCTCTCTTCCTCCAACTTCTCGCCGTCGCTCTTCATAGAAGGAGAGGCGCTTCGGCATTACCAAGCACCTCTCGACAGGCTTCGAGTGTAGTTCGTCTCGCCTGCTAGTCGACTGGCTCGACCTGTATCGCATCTCGTCTTTTTCTCCGCCTCTTGTCGTCAACGAGCTGGTCTCGTCGCTTTTCCTCGCCCGCTCGCCATGTCGCTCGCTCACAGGATCAAAGCTCAACTCTACGACGCTCCCCTCGCTCGTCTCTTCCTCGCGCTCGCCACCTCAATCGCCATCGTCGTCTGCCTGCTGCAAGGAGAAGCGCTCCACACCTCGCGCGAGGGGGTCGCCGTGCTCAAGAGGATCGCGGACGCTCCCCAACAGACTCAGGGAGCCGCTCAGCAGGATCAGGTGGGTGTTTACCTGTTGAAGTCGAGCAAAGGGAGAACATGACGAGCTGATGCCGAGCTCTCGACGGACAGGCTATCGCCAGTAGCAGCTCCCTTCCTCGTTCCAGCTCTCAAAGCCTCGTTTCTCCCTCACCCTCTTCTAGCTACCCCCGCTTGACCACGGCCTCTCCCGCCAACACCCCTACCTCTGCGTCGAATCGCGCCAGGACAACTCTCGCCTCCGCCAACATCGCCACGAGCATCTCCAGTCGCCCTGCTGTGCAAGGCGAGAAGTCGAGCGCAGAGTCTTTGGACGACGGAGAGCAGGAAATGGAAGGTGCCGTCGAGGACCAGGAAGAAGATCGCCGTCGTCTCAGGTTCAAGCGCGCGGGCAAGGACGATGCTTCGGGTTGGGGTTTCGGCGCGCTGGAAACGGGCGAGGACGTCTCTCTTGTCGATGGAGCCACTCGCTTCCCTGTAGCTGGTATCAAGGACTCGGAAGACCGACAGCTCGTGGTCACGGAGGCTTGTGCCGAGGCTTTGGTCAGCCTCGCTCCGAGCTCGGCGCAAAGCAGAGACGCCTACAGAGCACGCTGACCCGCTCTTCTCCACCGCAGCGTCGACCCATTATCTACATCGAGCGCATGCACACCATGGCCTTCACCTTCATCTTCTTCGAAGCGTGGGCTTTCGCTTTGAGCGTCGTCGGGCTGCTCAGCGAGAGTCGCCCTCATCTCGTGGCTGTACTCGTCGCCCATGCGCTCGCCTGTATCTATGGTGAGTTTCGGGTTGTGTCTCAGAAGTCGGAAGCGGACGAATTGGAGCGACACGGAAGGCGGAGGAGGCAAGCTGACCAGCCTCTGCGCCGAGCAGCGGTCTTCCAAGTCACTCAAACCCAACATTTCCACCAAGTTTTTCACGACGTGAGTTTTAAATGCCTTCGTTACGAAAATTTCGGCCCCCGCTGAAGCTCCTCTCGGCTCCCAGGAGATCAGCCAGGGTGCTTGCGCCGGCTCGACCGCCTTCATCCCTGGTAGGTAACCTCAGCTGCTCCTGCTCTCAAGTCTTTCCTTATCTCAGAACCTCTTTGCCACCAAGAGCTCCGCGCTGACCTTTCATTCTTGCGCAGGCTTCTGGGGTCAAACTCGCTCGTATCAACTCGGCGTTGCCATCGCTCAAGGTCTCGCTCTTCCCCTCGTCGCTCTCCTCGCCTACAAGCTCGCCGATCGACTCAAATGGACTACTTTCCACAAGACGGGGGCCGACCGACGCGTAGCAAGAGCTCATACCCTCCGACTCATCTTCGAGATCGCCCTTTTGCTCGCCCTCTTCTTCGTCGTCGCCTCTCAGGTTAGACGTTGCTCCTGGCTGTGCAAGTTGAAGTGCTGTAGCTAAAAACCCCTCCCTTTACAGTCCGTCTGGCTGCACGAGCTCTTCTCCTACCCCTGGTCGAGCAGCACGCGCTCGTCGTCGCCTCGTCTACTCGGCAAAGCCTACCGCGCTTTTCTCGTCGGCTTCACTGTTCTCCTCGGCCCGGCCCTGGTAGCAGGAGGTCTGGCGGTTATACAACAAAGGAGGTGGTTGCTGCTGATCTTCCTCGCTGGCAATCTGGCGTTCTTGTGAGTTCTGAGGAAGCGAGGAAAGCCGCTCAGCTGAGGCGTTTCCTTGACGTCTCTCTAACAGGGCTCATACGATACTACTCAGTACTCAGCGACTTTATGTGAGCTCTGAAACCAAACTTCCCGGTTGGCTGGAGCTAAGCAGATCCTCTCGGCGCTCGCAGACGATGACTTCGACCGCGTAAGTAGATTGACTCTTCGCGAGTTCGTAGAAGCGGTAGAGCCTCTTTTTGACGCTGATTCATCCCTCGACACACCCAGCTTCCGCTTCCTCACTTTTCTCACTGCCGTCGCGGTCGTCTTCACCTCAGCGACTTTCATCCTCGGCGTTCTCTGCCTCTTCCATTTCGAGGGTGGACACAAGCAGAACGGAACCAGTATGTTGCTAACCATCTAGTCTCGGGTACGGCACTGATACCTCTTCGTGCCCTCAGCCGTGGAGTGGGTGGCGACCTCCTTTCCCTCCGAGTCGAGCTCGGTCAACTCTCGCGCGCAAGGAGCTGACGTTGACGTGGAGAAGGCGCTTGAAGCGACCGATACCGCCGCGTCAGAGCTCTCGCCTTCCCTATTCCCTGACTCGCGCCTCGAGAGGTCGACCATCTTCATCACTCTCCCCAAAAACACTCGCCGCGTCGCTTCCCTCGCCGTCGTCAAGGAATCCAACACTCGCCCTTCTGCTACCTACGCTCAGACCGACACCTTCTCCTCCCCTCCTCACGTTTCTTCCAGTTCCCATTCGCCCACGCCCTCGACTTCAAGCTCGACCTCCAGCGCGACCTCGAACTCCTCCTCCCGTGCCATGTCCTCCTCGAACTCGTCTACGACTCGTTCCCGCCCCAAGCCCCTCCTCCGTATCAACACCACGTCCGCCGCTCGAGCCAACCACAAGAGCCTCGAGGGCGTCATCGCCGTCAACCCTGACGCCGTCGTGCTCGAGGGAGGAGACCTCGGCGCTGGCTTCGGCGGAGAAGCTACATCGCCCTCGGGAGAGACTCAGCAGAGGGGCGAGGCGAGGTCCCGTTGGAGCGAGTCGACGAACACGACGTCGAGCGGCGCTGCTCGTGGTGGACGTAGCGGGGCAGAGAAGGCGGCGGGAGCGAGTCGTTGGAGCATCAGCACGAGGACGACGGCGACGGAGGCGTAAGGTGTGGTCTAACCGCAGCAGCGGAGAAGGAAGGAAGCGGTAGGCAAAGGGGGCAGGAGGAGGAGGAGGCAGCCGGGAAGGATGTCGCAAGAGGAGAGGGAACCTTCGGCGCTGGTCGCTGAAGGTCGCTTGAAGCCGAGCTGTAGTCGTTCGCTGGTCGAGGCTGCGATGTAACACTCTTCAGCACTCTCGTTACTGACTCGGTTGAGATAATTTTGCGCAACGTGACATTGCGAGCGGGTCGTGTCGAGCGGGAAGCGAGTCGGGAGAGGGAAGACCAGCGGGATATTAGGCGACCGCGGCGTCTGAGGGTATGGATGGATAGGGAAAGGGAGGGAGAGACTACCTATATACAACTAAGGAGAAGGTGGTGACCGGGTATCGAGAGAGGGAGGTGGTCCATGAGGGAAGGGATCGCCGAGAACGGAGGGAGGTGTCGCTTTAGAGAATGCTGCATTTCCTCTGCTTCTTGGGCTTCTTCTGCGGTCGGCCTACTGTGCCTTCCCGTTGAGCGCGGACTGTAGGAGGAGAGAGAAGTTAGCTCTTCGGCGTTTGTCGAAATGTCGGTCCCTGCCGCCGAGATACCCTCCAACAAGCTTGAGCACTCACTCAATCGTACGACAGTGTAGTACGCGACTTCGAGATTGCTCCTCGTCTTTGCACTCGTCTCGACGAACTCGCATCCGAGCTTCCTCGCCAGCGCCGCACCCTCCTCCTTGCCAACCTCGCGCTCGTTTGCTCGGTCCGACTTGTTGCCGACGAGGACGATGGGGATGGAATCGGAATCCTTGACGCGAGCGATTTGATGCCTGAAGCGCTCGATACGCTCGAAAGTCGCCCGAGCGGTGATCGAGTAGACGAGCACGAAGCCTTCGCCTTCTCTGTGAGCACGAAAAAGTGAGGGTCAGCCTTAATCTCGAGACGACGCTCGAAGTCCCTGCTCGGCCTGCGAACGATGGTGCATCCACCTCGCCGTCCTGTCCGCCGACGCCGGGCCCACAACAAATCGAGGCTGGGGAAGCGTACCGAATCCACTGATCGCGCAGAGCCGTGTACTCCTCTGTGATGACGGGAAATGCAACGTCAGCTTGCTGTCCCCCTGGCCCTCGCTTTAGCAAGCTCACCTTGGCCGGCCGTGTCGAGAATCTCAAGCAGGCAAGGCTGCTCGTCGATGATGGCGTGTTTCCGGTACGAATCCTCTGTTAAGCAGCAGAGAATAAGCATACAGGGCCAATATCGATGGGGGTGAATGCGCACCGATTGTTGGATCGTAAGTCTGTAGGGGAGAATCGTTAGCATGCGTCTGGGCCGACGCAGGAGGCGAACGGCCTCGGCCGCCGATGGGATCTAGCAGCGAAGCAGAGAGCAGAAGAGAACATACCTCTGTACAGTAGCAACGTGCAGGCGAAGTAGCCGGGAGCATGCAAGGTGGTCAGCGATCTGTCAGCCCCTCCCTCAACACTCAGCTCAGGTCCCCCTGCTCAGCGCCTCGACTTCCGTAGCGGCAACGCTGACTGCACAGCTGTTGTACTCACCGATGAAGTGATTCAGACAGAGCTGGATGGTGAGAGCAGTCTTGCCGACTCCTCCATCGCCTAAGACGACAATCCTCACGCTTAGCACCCTTGAACCGGACGAGGGATCAGCAAAGTGCGTGAGTGGCTCGGTGCAAGCAGCACCAGACGTACATGGGGTCAGAAACAGATACAGAGACGTAGCAAGACCAGAAGAAGGAGCCGGTGAGAAAGACGAGGTGCGAGAAGCGAGGCCAAAGATGAGGAGGAAGGCGAAGGGGCGCCCGGCGTGCAAGTCCTCGAGAAGGGCGACGATCTCTCGTTTGCAATTCGAACAGTTTGCTCTGGTTGGGTGTCCTGATGTTGATCATCTTGCTGCAGAACGCTGTCCGAGCCTTTCAGCGTTCCACTACAGCCTCCTTCCGGCGCATGCCAACCTGCGCCAGTTCGCTCGCAGACGAGCTACAGTTTTTTTTTGGCACGGCGGTCGCAAGCGATGAGGATACCTACCTACGAAGTACCTACGCCTTGCCCTACCCTCTCGCCGAAGCCCCCTTCCTTCCTTCCCTCCTCAGCCGGTTGCCCCGCTGAGAGCTTCCCCTCTTCCTCTAATTGCTGGCATGAGACAAGCCTGTGCCGATAATTGCCTCACGTAGCGTAGACGCGGAGAGCGGAGTCCGCCTGGTGATAGGCAGCCTTTTCTCCAGCTGGACCCCGCTCAGCAACCCTTCAGCTCGGTTCGGTCAACTTGAAGTCCATTGCGAAGGGGTAATCCTCCAGCTACAGTCCCCCGCCAGCGAGAGCTGCTAAAATGCTACATAACACCTTGTAGTAGTACAAATGCTTGAACTTCAACCCCTCATGGATAGTGAGCGACAAGGCCTTCCCTCGACTCCTGATGAACCAGCTGCGCCGAGCCCGAGGGGAGGGCGCCGGAGGCTTCCTCGAGCAGGATCTTGATGAAGGGAGACTCGGAGAATGATGTGCCGGCCATGTAATCGACCTCGGACTCGGTGACGAGCAGCTCTGTGGGGTGACGGCTTTGGTAAGCTAGTTAAGGAGGAGGGAGACTCGATCGCCGAGAGCCTACTGAACGTCTTGCCATCGTATGGCTTGACCAATTCGTCCACTGGGATGTCCAGCCAGACGTCAATGTAGCTTCGGTGGCGACGAGGGTCCGTGACGAGGAACTCGGCGAGCTGTCAAAGGAGCAGTCCAGCATCAGCTTCGCCGAAGCGTTTCGCCCGCGAGAAATGACCTACAATGACGCTAGATTCTTCCTCTCCAAGCTCGAGTTGTACAAAAGGATCGTAACTGATTAGCTCCGCCGTCACGCTCGCTCCTGGGTGAGCGAGGCCGTATTGGAAGTGCAGGGGCTCATGTGTGTCGAGGACGACGCCATTTTTGGGCGAAACTACTACTCCAAAGGGCTCGAGTGACTTGTCATGGCGTGTGGGAAGACCGTTGATGGTGGTCGATTGCGAGAGCGCGATGAGGAGGAAGAGCGTAGACTCGAGAGCAGGCAGCAGCATGGACTCGAGCGGCGGGGGCCGGCGTGAAGAAGAGTGTGGGAGGAGAGAGAGAAGAAGCATCGACAGACGCCTCTCAAGAGGCCAGTATCCTGCGCAACGGTTGCACCACTCAGAGAAATAGCGGTGCAGGCTACTTCGAGTTCGGACCTTCCATCGCGAGCTTGAAATAGGAATTCGCTTTTTTTTTGACTTTGATTTGACGGTCGGAGCCAAGTGCTTCCGCAGAAAAGCACGTTCGGGCACTGAGGAAGGGTTCTCACCCTGCAGCGCGCAAGGGGAGCACGTAGGATGCGAAACAAATTGCAAGCTGAGCCTTCGCCGAGCAAACGCCCAAGGGTGGTTCTGCACGACGTCGAGCGCGGATCAGAACCTTAATGCAGCGCTGACCTTAAATAAGAATCATCAGCATAGTGCTCGTAGGAGTCCGGCCATTTTCGCATACAGGACGAGAAGAGACCACGGAAAGGCGATCGCGAGAGGCAATTCAGACCGGTAGTTGGGATCAGCTTTGCGCTTATAGCTGAGCTCGAGGTGACGCTGACCCGGTGGCATAGCCTCATGAACTGCCCGAAGTTTTGCACTTCACTCCTTGATGAGCTGCCTGCATACCAAGGGAAACGCGAGAGATTCGCGCTGCTCGCCGAGTCTGCTCGTCCATCTTTCTACTCAGGGTCATCGTCGATCGGTAAGGATAGATGTGATGACACTACTACGACAACAAAGATACTGGGCTATTGATGATCAGATACTAAGAACACGCTAACGCTGCTAAGTCCTTTCCAAACCCCTCGCCGAACCCCCATCTCCTCAGCACTGTTCAACGATAGCGAAGCATCCCTCATGCTCAACGACAGGCCTAGCGGGAAGAGGATTCGACTGGTGACTGCTCACTTGTCCGACCCTTGCGACTCCCATCTTGACGTCCTCCTCGAGCGAAGTCCGATCGGCGAAAGCGAGACTGGCCAGGGAGTTGGCGGAGCACGAAGGCGATGGGCCGGCAAACAAGGTGTCAAATCCAGTTTCGATTGCGATGGGAGTGAAGGAGCTGATGCATCCGATGCGGGCGAGACCCGACTCGATGGCCTCAGCGAGAGGGAGGCGGTCGCCGAAGCTGGCGAGACTGGCGAGCGAGTTTGGGGAGGAGGAGGGGGTGGGTCCACTGAAGAGGGTGGCAAAGGGGTCCGAGATAGTGTTGGTAGGCAGCTCGATAGCAGCGGAGACAGCTTTGCGCTGAACGCGAGCGGTGCGGCGGAGAGGGAAGACACGAGGAGGGAGCTCGGTGAAGTGGTCGTCCGTGGTGGTGAGGACAGCAGGCGAGTCGACCTGGTCGAAGCTAGCAGCCGAGTCAAAGATTGGCGAAGGGGTGCGAGTCGAGCGAGATGAGGTGTTGGGAGAAGTGGGCGCCGAGGGCGAAAAGAGCTGCTCCGAAGGAGTGCTGCAGCGAGGGGTCACCTTGTTGTTGTGGTGCGCTGAAGTAGTCTCGCCGGGGTAGTTGAAGGTTCTAGAAACCTCGGAGGTGGAGGAGAAGAGGTCGATGGGCTGCTGCTGAGCCGAGTGCGAAGTTGCGGGTTGCTGCTGCTCGGCGTCGGCGCTGGGGAGCTGCTCCTTGCACTTGATGGGAAAAGTAGGCTGACGAGGAGGGGTGATAGTGTTGCACAGCTCGATGCAGAACAGCTTGTCGTCGTGCATCTGCGCGAGTGGGCGAGAGAGAAGCGAGCTCAGATTTCTTGCGCCCGAGGAATGTGGCTGAGCGGAAAGGAAGGATGCTCACCTGTTGGAGAACTGGCGACATGGACTTGTGGACGTCGAAGGGCGCAGAGATGCTAGTGATCTTGCTGTTGCTCTTGCGAGCGACCTTGGAGCGGAGCTTGCTGCTGAGAGCGGTGAGCGACTTGGAGAACGGCATCTTGGAGCACGGCGAGTTGTGAGGGTGTGTGTGAGGTGTACTAGAGGTGAGGTGAAGCTCTGTAGTCTGATAGATGAGGCTATAGCGCTGAGAGAAGGCGAAGAGTAAAAGCCGAAGCGAGAGAGCAGTGAAAAGTAGGAGAAAAGAGACGTCGAGCTCTCCGAGCCCCAATTTGTAGCCGTTTCCCCTGTCGTCTAGACCCGCTAAGAGATGGCTGGTCAGGTCTTACATGCTATCACATGCTGCAGCAGGATCAGAGAGGGGTCTCTACTAGACTACAGCAGCCTTACAGAGCCTCCCAGCTCTGCACCGAGGTCTGCTTCTTTTCCCCCCCGCCAGCCGAGCTTCGCAGGCCATCACACCTCTGCTGCCCCGCCACTACAGCACGTTCAATAGATCAGTCTCTACATCGAGCAAGGTATGCTGATTCCGAAGCTCTAGCTCCCCTCTCATGCACCGATTCGGGTCGCGGCTCGGCAAGTAGGAGAAAATGCGGTGATTTGAAGAAGTCTAACGTTTGCTGCTATCGTGAAGGGGGGCGTGGACTAGTCACAGGAGGAGATGTAGGAAAGGGAGAAGCGAGTGTCTGTTGTACTTGAGGGGAAGCGCGAGTGTTCGTTCATCAGACTGCGAGAGGCGAAAATTAGCGCGCGAAGAGGAGCGAGGCGAGATGGGCTACTCACTGCTATCGCAGATCGAGCAGTTGTCGAGCGTGATGGAGTGCTCCTGAAGATGAAGAAGGGTTAGCATGTCTTTCGAGGCATCCCGGGCGAGGCGGCTTCAAGTTCGGCGACTCACAAAGACTATCGGCAGGACGATGAGAGCAGCGAAGAAGGCGAAGACGCAGGCGTACAAGATGCCGTACTTGAAAATGATCTTGCGACGGAGAGCACGCTGCTTGAAGCTGAAGATGGGGCTTCGGATCTGCTTCGACGGGCGGAGCCAGACTGGATGAGGAAGGCGGGCGGGTCAGTCAAGTCGAGGTGAGAGAAGAAAGAAGAACGTACAGAGCATGGTCGAGTGCATCGTGTCGATGCCGGGAATGAGGCAGGGAGGGGTGAGGAGGAAGAGGAGCAGGTGCTGAAGAAGAAAGAGGCTGGGTCAGCTTCTGCGGCGGGCTTTGGCGATTCAAGAGCAGAGCTCGACTCACCCCTGCGAGGAAGTCGGCGGCGAACAAGGACATCTCAACGATCTTGACGATGAACTCGCGAACGGGCTGCGACCAGGCAGCACCTCCGAGTCCACGGTTCCACCAGCGCTGAGGAGGGGGAAAGAGCGGGTCAGCTGAGGCAGGAGTAGGCTACGAAACGGAGAGAGCTCACCCCAGTCCACCAAGCACGGTTCGTCTCATCGTGCTTGAACTCGCGAGAGAGGAAGACCGAGATCAGGATCTTGAAAATGGCGCGTTGGATGCTGTGGGAGAACGGCGCCGAGGTCAGTGAGCGGTCGAGAGAGCCTTCGTCGAGTGACTACTCACGCCATGGTCGCAATCATTCCGAGGACGGCGTGACTGATGTTCCACCTGTCCAGCACCCAGAGCAGCTCAAAGAAGGCCACCATGCCGACGACGGAACCCAAGTGAGCAATGCCGGCCATGACGGAACCAAAGTTGGCACAGCAGTTGCCAAGTAGCGGGCCGGCGAGGAGCGAGATGAAGAAGAGGGTGATGAGGAGCACCGCGTTGAAGACGATGGGACCGAGCGAGATGACGGCGATACGAAGAAGCGAGTTGATGCTCGGGTTCGCGAACGACTGTGAGAGCGAAGAGCGGGGTCAGCTCGAGCAACGGCGACAGAATGAGAAGCGGTCACAACTCGCCTTGACGAAGAGGTAGGCGATGGTGAGGATGGTGGCCAGAGCGAGAGGGGCAAAGACCTCGTTGACGACAATGACCTTCCATCCAACGCGAGGGACGTCGGTCGACAGCTTCTCCGAAGGGTGGCCCATCTTCTTCTTCTTAAAGCCGGTAATCTTGGTCCTCGACAGGCGGCAGTAGCCGATCCACGAGTTGGCGTGCGCACGCGAGTTGCCGCGCGACATCCAGCGGAGGTACTCGCGGTAGTCGATGATGAAGTCGCCCAGCGAGAACTGGTGAGGGTTGAAGATGAAGGGAGCGATGCAGAGGGCCATGATGGAGATCCAGAAGTAGATCACTGTCGAAGCGAGATGGCGAGGTCAGCGAGGAGGTTCGGCGAGGGTGGAGCTCGAAGAAGAGACCCACGGTGGTAGATCCACAGGGTGAGGGTGACGTAGAGCAGGAGTAGGAGCGTCCTGAGTCCGAGGTAGATGCTCGGTCCGGCGAAACGCGAGAAGAGGATGGCGAACGAGATCCTCGTCGTAGCGAATCCACGACCGGTGGCGATGTAGCGAGCTCCTCCGTAGGTCAAGTTGCTGATGATCGAGTGTGACGAGATCTGGGTGCCGAACACCTCAAAGACGGGCGACAGGGACAGGAAGTGCTTGCCGAGCCGAATGACGGCGCGGATGACTCCTCGCTCCGTGAGCTCTTGCAGGAAGAGCGGCAGGAAGGCTGTCGAACGAGAGCGAGATTAGCGAGCGATCGTTCCGTGAGTGAGCGAGAACGACTTGCCGATGAAGAAGACGATGAAGATCGAGATGATGCAGCGCTTGATCCAGTCGTAGACGGGGACGAGGTTGTAGCATCCTCCTTGACCTCCAACAAACTGGCCGTCGGACGTGTACCGGCAGATGGTGAGCTCCTTGTTGAGAGTGCCGAGGAAGACGAGGGCGAACATGAAGAGCTGGACCGAGAGGATGACGAGGATGTTGTTAATGTGGAAACCGGGATGGCCGTAGTAGAAGGTGAGGAAGCGATCCATGGGGAGCTGAGTGCCGAGGTAGTAGTACTCGCGCGAGAGCATTTGCTCTCCCATTCCCGTTCCAATCTTGGTCTGGAAGTTGAGGATGGTTCCGAATCCGAGATCACGACCCTTTCCGCACTGTAGGGAGGGAGAAAGAGTCAGCTCGAGGTTCGGTAGGGAAGAAGAGAAGCGAGACGAACCTGGTAGTACTCGGTGTGCTTGATCTTGCCTCCGCGACCGAAGGCGTTCATGCCGGCGTAGATGTCCTCGTTGAGATGCAGTCCCTTCTGCGCCTTGGAGACTCCTCCACGAGTCGTCATGAAGATGGCGTTGAGGAAATCGGGGTGACCGTAGTGGAGCTTGCCGCCGGTGTAGGCCATGGACCTCGCCGCGAGGGTACCGAACGTCTGCTCCTTTCCGGCGGCCACGTCTCCGAGGATTCCAATGTTCTCCGAGAAGATGTACTCGCGAGCTCCGACGATGGCGATGGGATCCTTGGAGAACTCCTTGGCGCCTTCGGGCGAGTAAGGGCTCTTGGACGAGACGTGGTAGTCCTCGAACTCGCCGAGGACGTTGCGGATCTTGAGGCACTCCTCGAGGTAGTTGTCCTGGTTGGCATCGATGAGCTGGAGGTACTCGCCGCGGTGGAAGATGATGGCGTGGTTCTGGTTGTCCGATTTGCCGTCGCCGAGGATGGGGTTGCCGGGAAGCTCAACGCGGAACTTGGGGCGACGCTTGCCGTCGGGGAGGATCTCCGAGTGTCCGTCGATGAGGGCCGAGAAGATCCTGGGCTCGCCGCCTTCCTTGCGGGGGCGCTCCTCGTCGAGGTAGGCGATCTGGAGGTCGGGGTAGGCGCGGAGGAGGAACTCGGTGTTCTCAATCTCCTCCTTGCTGAACTTGGCGTAACGCTGCATCGAGATGACGAAGCGAAACTTGCGACGAGCCATGCGCTCGAGCTCGCGCTCGAGGCGCTCCGTGTTGCCGCCGAAGAGCTGGACGACCTCGGGGTTCTCGACGCGGTAGAGGAGCTTGATGGCCTTGCTGTAGTTCATGAAGCCGGAGACGGTGCGGTAGAGGGTCTGCGCGCGGAGCGAGGCCCAAATTCGGGTGCGGAGGGTGTACTCGGGGGCGGCCGACTTGAAGCCGATGGTGTAGAAGGGGATGTCGTCCGTCTTCTTGTCCGACTTCTCGTCGAGGTCGGCCGACTCCTCGGCCAGGATCTTGGTGTCGCGCACAAAGTTGTCCCATTCGACGGGGTGGAGCTGCTTGAGGTACTCGAGGAGGGTGACGCGAGTGTTCTGGTCCTCCTCGCGAATGATTTCTCGGAGCGAGAGGAGGATCTTCTCCGAGTAGTGAGGCGTGAGAACGGTGAAGGTGGGCATCGTGTCGACTCCGAGAGGCTCGGGAATGGCGGTGGTGAGGGATTGGGCGAAGAAGGAGATGCGACGAGCGGCCTCGGATCCGGGAGGGAAGAACTCGGCCTTGAGGCCCTGTGAGGGTGGAAAGGGAAGAGTCAGCTCTCGTTCTACTCCTCTCTCTCGAAAGCTGAACGCACCTTGTCATCCTGCGAGATGAAGAACATGGGCGCGCGAAGGGTTCGCTTGCCGTCCTGCTCGGAGGGGACCTGGTGGTAGAGTAGGCGCTGGACGTGGTCGATCGAGAGGAGATGCTCGCGGTACATTGATATGATGATGGCGTTCCAGACTTGCGAGACGAGGACCTTGGGCTTGTACTTGACCTCCATGTCGGCCGTCGCGAGGATCTTGGCGTAGATGCGCTTGGGGAGGCGCTCAAAGATGTCTGTGAGGATATCGACAAGATCAGCGAGATTCATCTTCCTCATTCTCTCCACTCTCAGAACTCACCCTTCCATGGCGTCCAAATCGAGAGACCGATGGAGAAGGAGCGAGCGATCGAGTAGACTTTTGGCGGTGAGGGCGAAGGTCAGCGATAGCTCTGCAGCTGAAAAGAGAGAGAGAAGAAGAAGACTCACCGGTGTTCCAGATGACATACCAGAGGAAGGTGTCGAGGAAGAAGAGGCAGAGGTCCATGCAGAACATGATGGCGAGGGCGAAGGCGGGCTGGTGACGGCAGAGGGCGTCGCCAAAGATCTTGTCCGAGCAGTTCTGCACCTTCATGCCGACCATGACGCGCACGGGGTTCTCGAACGAGAGGGTGAGGAAGAAGTACGACTCGGTGAGCTTGCACCCGAAGACGAGGACCCAGAGCATGATGCTAGCGAAGCGGGCCTTCTTGTCGAGCTTGGGGTACGAGGCGGTGAAAGTCTGGCTGGCGAGGTACTTGCGCGCCTTGCCCGCTACGCGGTCGCCGAAGAGTCGGCCGGAGGGGATAACGGAGAAGATGACGATGGCGAGGACCGAGATACCGAATTGAACGATACCGACGATGAGGGCGATGTTGGAGGTTTGGTCGAAGGCGGCGATCCAGATGGTCGGGCCTCCGGTAAGGGCGAGGACGATCAGGAGGAGGATGAAGCGGGTCATGAGGTGCGAGGTGTTGTTCCAGGTGGTGGGGACGTAGCTGAATTCGGCGAGGGTGGCGGCGAGCATGATGAGGGTGGCGACGGCTCCTCCGAGGGCGACGGCGGACCATTGCATCGGCGGATTCGGGTTCTTCGAGTCGCCCGAGGTGTAGATGTTGGGGCAGTTGTAGGCCTGCAGAAGCGAGTTGGGTCAGCGCGAGCTCGTCGGAGGAGTCGAGTCGAAAGCTGAGCGTACCGTGTACATCCAGAAGATCGAGATGTGAAGGACCCAGATGCGGTTGAAGTTGACGAGGAGATGGAGAAGCGAACGACGCTCGTAGTAGGTCTTGATGAAGACCTTGTTCCAGTCGACCTTGTCGAACTTCATGAAGCGCTGAGCGGCGGGAACGTCGACGAGACGGGTCTGTGAAGGATGAGGGGGAATGTCAACGATCGCTCGTCTTCGCCGAACGAGCTCTGCAAAGCTCACCTTGTCGGCGAGAACGATCCTGGAGATTCCCTCGGGGTACCAGAAGAGCTGGTTGACGTCGTCGTATCCGATGATGTGCTCGTGGTCGCGCTCACGCTTAAGGAAGGCGCCGTCGGTGACCTCGTAGCTCTGGTCGCGGATGAAGCGGTAGAGCGGCCGAACGACGGCGCGGAGGTAGAGGCCTTCTGGTACCGCCTCGACACGGTTCTGGCACTCGGGGCTGCGGTAGTAGTCGTCCGCGCACTTGAAGATGAAGCAAAGGCACTCGGGCACGAAGCGAACCTGGGCGGCCTCACCCCAGCAGAGGAGGTAGAGGGCGAGCTGGCGCATGCGGTCGTAGCTCGACATCTGAGCCATCGCTTGACGCCAGCGACTGTGGGCCGTGTCGAGAGTCTTGACCGAGGCGGGCGCGGGGGTCGACTTGACGCCGGCCTTGCGCGAAGCCTTGCGAGCGAGACGACCGACGCCGCCCGAGTTGGCCTGTCCGATGGCGTCGTCGAGGTCGAGTTGGGCGGCAAAGTACCACTTGCGGTAGTTGGCGTGCTCTCCCCCAATGTAATCGGCGTGAAGGGTGAGGAGGGCTTGGTTGGGCGACATGCGAGAGGCGCGCGAATCGAGCTGGATCATGAGGTGGTCGTACATGTTGCGCATTGAATCGCGCTGGAATCCAAACTTGTTGGCGAGGTCGATGAAGACGTCCTCAATCTCCTCCTTGGAGAGAGGGATTTGTTGCTCGTTGCTCCAGGCGGGGTAGGGCTCGCGCAGGCGGGAGTAGGGCCCTCCATGCGCCGAGGACGACTCGTAGTCGGTGTAGCCTCCTGGCGAGTCGGCTCCAGAGCGGTCGTAGGCGCCTTGGAAGGGGCCGGAGGGAGGAGGAGGACCAAACGACTCGGACGAGGGCGCGTTGTTGTAGCCGCCACGGTAGTAGGTGCCCTCCTGCGAGCCGTCGTCTGCAGCGAGTGGGAAAGAGCGTGTCTGTTAGTGGTTGCTCTCCTGCTGTACCCTGCTGCATGCTCCTGGCGCCCGTCTCGCTCGACCATCGCGCTCAGGCCCCAGTCTTTCGACGCCCAGCACACGCGCGCGTGAGGCGGTGACGGCGCTGTGTGAGGCTGCAGTGATACAGGGAAAGGAGGGGGGCACAACTCACGTTGACGGTGATCATCTTCTGCCGAGTACTGGTTGCTCTGGTACTCGTCGCTCTCTCCACCTTCGTACGAGTTGCCAGCCGAGTACTGGCCTCCCAGCGCCTGAGTGGAAGAGCCGAATGGGTTGGAGGGATCGCTGGGGCGGTGCGGGTAGCCTTGCGAGCCCTGCTGGGGCTGCTGGTAGGCCATAGCTACCGAGCTACAGAAGCGCTTGGGCTGAGAGAAGACGAGACCCTGGGTGACGGACGACCAAGCGAGGGAGAGGCTGCGGGTCGTTCGTTGGAGGGGTGCTCGAGCCTGTCGAGGTCTGTAGGCGAGTACAGGCGAGCGGTGAGGGGTGGGTGAGGGAGAGGATAAAAGGGTACAGAAGCGTCGCCTGCCTGCCCACTTTTGTAATGAAGCAGTCGCGAGCCAAGAACGAAGGAGAGGAAGGAAGAAAGGTGGTCGCGCGCGCGCAGACTGCATCTTCTCACAAAACACGGCGGGGGGCTGTAGGGCAGCACCTCGGTGATGTGATGCAGCGCGCTACAGCTACTGATAATCTCATGTATGCTCCTACACTTGTTCTGCTCTCTACCAGCCCCTAGCTCCTCCCTTCGGAGCTGCCCGATTCTCAGCTGGCCCGACGCGAAGCTCGATGCATCGCCTTCTAGAGGATTGCATGCATCGTCAGCCGTGCTGTAGGCGACCAGTAGACTGTCAAGTACTTTCATCTATATATCATGCTGCCTGCTCTGTCCTCGCTGCCAAGCAACCCGCTGGCCAAGGGATCAGTGCATCAACGCCGAGGGACGCGTCCCGGCGCCGAGCGTTGGCCGAGCATCGACTTGAGTGTGAGGTGAGCGGGTTGCAAGAGCTTCAGCAAGTGTGCTCATATCGACAAGAGTAACTGCGACTGCTTTCGCACAGCTTCAAGTGGCGAGCTGCGAGCTGAGCTCGGCGATCTTCTCGTGAAGCGGCTGTTCTGTAGCAAAGCGGCAGATTCGCTCGAGCATAGTAGGGAAGCCTGAAGACAGTTTCCAACAGGCTCACCAAGATCGAGGAAGCCTCTGCTCGCCCACAGCGAAGACACAGGTCTAGCGACTGAGCCACCCCCCGCCTTTCCCTCACCCTCTTTATCTTTCGCTTTAGATTCTCAATCGTCCACTACAACACGCGGGAACACCTCCGATGGACGTGTGGGAGTGCTCAGAGGGCAGCGCCACCCCTCCCATTCCTTTCGCTCCCTCCAACCAGCCCTCCGTCGCCTCCGCATCATCCTCTACGAGCGCACATCTCTCGAGCCTTCAACTGCACCAACCTCGCCCCAAATCGCCTCAGCCATCGCTAGTCGGGTCCATGGAGGACTCAGTCGACGCTCACTACTTTGAGTGTGCCGAAGACGAAGCAGCGGAGCGAGACGACGAGATCGCGAGAGCGGAAGGCTCTGGATGGAGCAGCTGGGGCAGCCCAGGCGAGCAAGGATCCAGCAGCTACACTCCTCCATCATCCTTCACTCCCTCCCTCCCTCTCGTCCTTTCCCGCTCCCCCGACAAGGGTAAAGAGCGCGAACGGTCGCAATTGGAGCTCGCCGAGACGCTTTCGCACGCTCAATCGGAGCAAGAAGATCCTTCCAAATGCGCTGAGGAGGGTAGATGGAGCGGGGACCGTCGCTGTGACAGTTCTGGAGAAGAGGTGGATGTACATGGCTGTAGGGAGGAGAAGGAGCGGCGCTCGGGTTCGCACATCGGAGCCATCTCGGCGGAGGAGCCTTCCCCTCCAGCGGCGTCGACTTCAGGATCACCAAGTCGGATGGCAACACCCCTCGTCTCATCCTCCACCGATTCCACGTCATCATCGACCACCAGCGCTCGAGGGAGCAGTGCAGCGCCTCCGCCGAAGCGCAAGCGGACCCTCTCCTTCCCTCGAGCTCTTCGTCGCTCCTCTCGAGACATCGGGAGCCCCTCTCCCACAACAATTCACTCTTCGACGTCGGGCACCACCACGCCGGCCTCCAACCGCTTCGCCCGTTCCCTCTCTTCCCTCCCGACTGGCACCTCTCGCTCGAGCTCCTTCCTCAACCTCACGCCCGCAAGAACCTCGACACCTTCGACGCCATCTTCTACGGGGAGGACGAGATCCAAGAGTGTCACCAAGATGATGAAAGCCCTCAGCTACATCCGACCCTCGTCCAAGGAAGCAGTGGATCAGCCCATCCCCTCACCTCCTTCCACTCCTTCCACTCCTACGCGCCCTCGCTCACAATCCGCCCCTCTCCTCCGTTCTCTTGAGTCTCCTCGTCGAATCTCGGACAACCAAGATCCTCCCTCGCCCTTCGTCACCGCCCTCTCTTCCCCCGTCTCGGAAGCGCCTCCCCGAGCGGTCACGCCCGTCGAGTTGAGACTCAACCTGTTCGACTTTCTCCTGCCTCGAGAGATTAGGGTCAAGATCATGGGGATGGTGGTGGAGAGCTGTGTGGAGGAGCATGAGAGGGAGGTGCAGGAGGGGAGGTGGAGAGGGGATAGGGCGAGGGAGAGGTGGGTTGGTGAGGTAAAGGGTCGACGAGAGCTGATTAGGATTTCGAGGGTGACATCGAGCTCTTGACTTCTTCCCTTGCGGAGGGCCTCGTTTGCTGATCCGTCTCCCTTGCAGGTCTCGCGCACCTGGCTCTCGCTCGCTCTCGACGGTCAGCATTGGCAGCGCATCCCCATGAGCCTGCTCGGCGCCGATATTCTTCGCACGCCTTCCCTCCTCCGTCTCGTTGGATCAGCAGGGACGTTCGTCCATGACCTTGACCTCAGGGGCATGCAGTCGCTGCAGGGCGAGACTCTTGTCGAGATCACCGAGTTGGCGGCGTCGACCGAGTTTGGGACGACCAACATTACCTCGCTCGACCTTACTGGTGAGTACACGGTGAAATGAAATGCTACTCTGGCCTCGCTGAAGGCTCGATGTCCTGCAGGATGCCGTGCCGTCACGACCGCCTCGCTCGACTACCTCCTCGCCCACTCGCCTCATCTCCGAGACGTCAATCTCTTCACCCTCGTCTGGGTCGTGGGGAGCACTCTCAAAACTCTAGGCTCGACAGCGGTGCAGCTTCGATCGCTCAACGTCAGCCGATGCTCCTCACTCGACGCAGCCGCCCTTCTTCGCCTGCCGACGAGCCTGGAGACCCTACGCGCCTCCACGCTCGGCAACCTCACCGATGCCGTCCTCGTCGGCATCATGTATCGCTACTCGGCGCTCGTACACCTCGACATTTCGCACAATCAGGACATCACCGACTTCGCCTTCGCCGCTCTTTCCTACCAGCTCGGCGCCCCGCTTTCCGTCTTCTCCTCCATGACTCTACCACGAGGCGCACCCTCTTCCCCGAAGCATCGATACCCTCTTCGACGTCTCAACCTGTCTTCCCTCCCCAACATCACCGACCTCGCCCTTCGCCACCTCGCGCTCTGCCTCCCTTCGCTCACCCACCTCCAACTCGCCCACCTCTCCACTTCTTTCCATGCTCAAGGCCTTGTCCACTTCATCTCTACGGTCCCTCTCCTCACCCACCTCGACCTCGAGCACACCCTTCAAATGGACGACACAGTCCTCGACCACCTCCCGCCGAGCCTGCAAGAGATCAACCTTTCCTCGTGCGGCGGGATCTCGACGGGAGCATGGCCCGCTCTCATTGAGCGCTGTACAGCTCTCAGAGTGCTCCATGCCGACGGCACGACGATGGACGAGGATACCGCAAGGTCGTTCGTCACTTCTCGATGGGAGGCCGGAGTACAAGGCGGCTTCCTCTCAGTGTTGGACAACCACTTCCTCACTCGACAGTTGCAGAAGGACGTAAAGGGGATGAGTCGACCTCGTACCGGTCAACGAGGGTACTGGACCACTCCGCTGCTCTACCACGACGGATCGGAGGAGGGAGAGTTGCTCGTCGGTCGACGTGGAGGAGGAGCGTTGCAGGAGTGCGACGAGGCCAAAGTGGTGATGAGGAGCTTTCACGGGAATCTTCAGGTGGATTTGGCGGATGCGAGAAGGAGGGCGTTGGGCGGAGGGGGAAAGGAGAAGAGGCGGGGAGGGGGAAGCGGGTCAAGGGGCGAGGGAGAACGAGGAAGGAGTTGTATCATATCGTGACTGGCTTAGGATCTCAAATAATAGTGTTGACGTACATTTTTCGTCTCGTATAGCTGCAACAGCAGTGTATATGTTGCTTTCGCGGCTCGTTTCGGCTCCTCACTCTTTCCTCATCCTCGACTCGCTTCTAAGACTCGCCAGATGCACGAGAAAATGCTGATCGACCTCTTGCAGTGAACACCGTGCATTTGGTATCGGTGGTGGTGTACAACAACATGATTCCCGCCTCGCTCAAGCCTTCTCCCGCCTCGCTCAGTCGATCGGTCGAAGCGTGATGCCGTCGCTCTGCGGGAACAAGTACAGAGTCAGTCAAAGATCCTGCGCGAGATTAACAAAGATTCACCCACCAAGTCGAAGCCCACCCACCCTCTCGTCTCGCCACGACGATTCCTCGCAACTTCGGCGATGTACTTGTCCTTGCCGTCGCTTCCCCAAATCGTCTCTGCGCGAGTCGTCCAGATCGTCAAGTCGGTGAGGTAGGTGAAGGTGACTCCCAGGGTTGGTTTGACGTTGGGCTGCTGAAGTGGAAGCGGCGTGATCGGCGGAAGGACGGCGGTCGAGGAGATGGAGGCAGCGTTGACGAGCTGTGCGAGAGGGAGAGATTAGAACGGAGACTCGGAGCGGAAAGAGAGAATCTGCTCACGAATACCGTCAAGGCATGAGAGCGGGCAAGAGCTTTGACTTGACGAGCAAATGAGACGAGAGTAGCGTGACCTGCAAGGGGACGGCGATCAGCGAGTGGAGGAGAGCTAAGGGGCTACACGGATCCCACCTTCTGGAGACGGACTAGAGAGTGCGTCTCCACCGAGAAGCGTCTCTACCGAGTCCACCACCACCATTCCGAGCTTCTCCAGGCGCTCTCCCTCCTTCTCGACCTCGGCGACAAGCCCTTCGAGCGCTTGCGCGGGGCTGAAAGGGTGTAGAACGGCAAGGCGACCAAGTGTCTTGATCGCGAGCTCGTCTGTGCTCAGAGTTGGGCCGTCCTGGGAATCGACCGCTGCAACGCTCGAGCGCTCGTTTTCGATGAGGACGTGGAGGATAGACCGGCAACGAGACGCATCGAAGGTCGGAGTGGTGTGGATGAAGACGGCTCGACTCTGAGTATGGGTCAGAAGATGATGGAGAAGGGTGTAGAGCACCAGCGACGACCGCCCGCTCTGCCTTCCGCCGGCGACCTCCACGACCTCGCTAGACTCCCAGCCACCGTCTAGCAGCTCGTCCAGCTCCGGAAGTGTAGTCGAGTAGCGCTTCTGAGTGCTTTGAGACGAGGGAGACTCGCGATAGAGCGCTTTACGAAGAAGGTCGGCGCCGGAGGTGGGAGAAGCCGCGAGTTGTACGAGAGCTGAAGTCTGAAGATCGCGGAGGGTGGCAGGCGGCAAGCTTGGATGTATAGGAAGCTCGTCGAGTGTAGCAAAAGCCAGCTCTGTCTCGGTTAGCCCCGTCGCGGACGTCAGAACGGCATGAGGTCCTGCGCAAGAAAAACTCGTTTAGCGCTCAGAAGAGGTGCAGTAAAGGACGGAGACGGCGCTCACCCGTTTCCCTGACACCTGGGCTACCCTTCACGTCCCTCAGCACCGGCATATCGTCCATTTTGAGTCGAGAGAAGTAGGCGAGGTGACGGGCAGAGGCAAGCCGGCTCTGTCGGCGCTGACCTGAATCGGCGCGTTCGAGAGGAGTTTCGGATCCACCCAGTCACCGTTTCGCTCTGGAAAGGGGCATCACGCTACATTTCAACAGGATCGCAAGACTGTGGTCCAACCATCTGCTGTAGGGGATCCACTCGCAGGGCTCAGACTTCGCAATTCATAGCCGAAGTTCTCCAAGGCAGGCTCGTCACCGCCCTCTCCGGGCTGGACAGTATGGGGGAGCTTGGAAGTGCGAAAACGTGTTGTACTGCACCACAACACCTTCTCTTGATGCAAGAGCTGCCCTCGGTGGTCGCGACTCTGCCGAGCCGTGTGCCCAACAGCGCCGACGCGCTGCTACGGAGTCAGCCAGCATGTTACTACAAGCAGAGGGAACTTGAAGTGGTGTTCACAGCACGCGACCTGCTAGCGCTTTCGGTAGCCTGTACATCCGCACGGGAGCGCTAGTTAAGTACTCAGATCATCTCGGCGATAACTCAGGCTCAAGTCTGGCTCCTCGTGCCAGCGACAGAGCCGTCTCAGTGGGCGGCTTGCAGCTGGAAATTTCTCTGTCAAGTTGTCCACACTACTCGGTTCACTATTGTACACGACAGCCTTTGCAAGCCCCAGCAACGTGCAGGCGGGTCTTTCCTGGACGGACTGGAGGAAAAGTTGTGCAGGTCTCCGGCGCCGCATGGGCGAGCTCACCTGCCACTTTGCAATTCCAAACGTCTCCAACAGCTTTGCCAGTCAGGAGAACGTGCAGAGAGAGAGCAGCTCCATCGCGAAGCGACGCGCGGGGCACCGACAATCTGAGACACACTCTCCTCAACATTCTCCTCTCTCCGCTGCTCTGGCGAAGCGCTCTTGCCTTGACCTAGCTGCGTACAGCTCAACCGTACTCTGCTGTCCCCCACAGAGGTGCAGGAAGGGCGTCGGCGGATCAGAACGAGGGTTTTGCGAAACGGCTCGAACTTCTGGAGCTGGAGAGCAGGAGATTTCACCTGGCTAAAAATAGAGCATTGGCTTGGCGCTCTCTGTGAGATGGTGGGAGCGGCTCGCTGCTGCCATCGCACGTTCTCCAGCTGCTGGATCAAAAAGTCGTGAGAGACGAGCTCTCTCTCTCTTCTCTTCTCTTCTCTTCACCCGTGTCCGCCTCCTCCCTTTCCCGACCCTCGTCCAGCCCTTCGGCTGCTTAATTCACTATGCCTGCACTCCACCAATGGGATTACCTCTTTGCATTTGGCACGATCTTTGCCGCGCTTGATGCTTTCAGTAAGTACGAACCTGAACCGCCTGTAGGAGAGGCGGAGGGGCAGCAGCGCTCCGAGACTCGGCGCAGTGCTTTCTCGCTCAGCGGCTGATCTTCGCCTTCTCCTGCCATTCCAGACATCGGAGCCAACGATGTGGCCAACTCGTTCGCTACCTCGGTCGCCTCTAAGTCGCTCACCATGAAGCAGGCTTGCTTCGCCGCCGCCTGCATGGAGTTTCTCGGCGCTGTCACCGTGGGAGCTCGCGTCGCTGATACCATCAAGAACGGCATCATCGTGAGTTCTTTTCCTTTCGAGTTTTCAAAACTGTAGCTCATCAGCTTGTC